>MU189324.1:13483-29438 GCA_016904865.1 Pissodes strobi | reverse complement strand
CTGTCATCTGTCAAATGTCATTTTAGTTGCCTAAATTACGCCATTTTCAAACTTTGTACTTTTAAGAGATCAGCAGAAATCTGTCAACTGTCATTTTGCACCTACACCTGTCATTTTTAGCCACCTGAGCACCGTCATGTTAAAAGAAGGCTTTTAAAATTCATCATTAGAAATTTAGATCTGTCATCTGTCACCTATCGACTGTCATTTTTATCCACGTGAGCGCCATCATGTCAAAAGCATTGACTTTTAAAAATCATCATCACGAATATAGATGTCATCTGTCACCTATCAATTGTCAATTTTTAGCCATATAAATTACGTTATTTCCAAAGTTTGTGTTAACTGTCATCTGTCAACTGTCATTTCAGCAACATAAATTACGCCATTTTCATAAGTTTGTAACTTTAAGAGTTATCAGCAGGAATCTGTTAACTGTCATATGTCATTCCGCACCTACACCTGTCATATTTAAAACTTAAGGCTTTTAAAGTTCATCTTTAGAAATCTAGATCTGTCATCTATCACCTAGCAACTGTCATTTTTATCCACGTGGGCGCCATCATGTCAAAAGTACTGATTTTTAAAAATCATCATCAAGAATATAGATGTCATCTGTCATCTATCGATTGTCAATTTTTAGCCGTATAAATTACGTTATTTTCAAAGTTTGTGTTAACTGTCATCTGTCAACTGTCATGTCAGCAGTATAAATTACGCCAATTTCATAAGTTTGTACTTTTAAGGGTTATCAGCAGGAATCTGTTAACTGTCATATGTCATTCCGCATCTACACCTGTCATGTTTTAACCATGTGAGGACCGTCATATTAAAAGTAAAGACTTTTCAAATTCATCATTAGAGAAATAAATCTGTCATCTGTCACTTATCAACTGTCATTTTTATCCACGTGAGCCCCATCATGTCAAAAATATTGACTTTTAAAAATCGAATATAGATCTCTGACAGCACCTTTTTAGAATATTTTTGAAAAGCAAAGCGGCCCTTAGGGTCAACTTAAAATATTTTATGGCAACAGCATGAACTACGTAAGGCAATTTTTCTAAATTTGAAGTTTGATTAATTCTGTTGCCAAGGCAGCGCTAGTAGCACGTTTTTATCTACAATATTGTTGCAAAGAGACCAACAGCGCAATGTTGCCAAGTTTGCGTTTTTTTTTTACTTAAAAAAAGTCACAATCTGGCAACATCCCTAGGAGGAAGTGAATTGAAGTTTGTTAAAATCTAATATAATGCGAGTCTTGTAGTTTTTATGATTAAATTAAGTTGATTTTATTCTAAAAAGAATCTCGCTTATCAAAAATAATAATATTGAGCGGTAAAATATCTAATCAAGGAAACATTTCGCTTAGTTCGTCTATTAAACAAAGCATTAGAGCAATTCGCCACTGTTCTTCCGCCCTCTTAGACGCATTACTATAGTTACGCCTTGCGGTTGCCATGGTTACGTTAACAATTACCTTTTAAAACACGGACGCTAGCCAACTGCTCCTAGTATTTGTTTACAAGGTTAGCAAATTTTGATTTTTTTTTTAATTAAATCTTTTTTAGGCCTGGTCAACGCATTTTAACTGGGTAGTGAATAGAGACTATTTGTGTGTCTTCTTCTTATTCTGTGCTGCAGTTTTTCACGTGCTGCGACAAAACGATCTTGCTCTTGGGAAAACTAATTAAGAGCCTATTTTCTAATAACATTATTGCCTTTGTTGCGTAAATAATACTGGCAGCACCTTTGTAGACATTTTTGAAAAGTAAAGCGGCCCTTAGGGTCTAACTAAAATATTTAATGGCATTAGCATGAACTACTTAAGGCATTTTTTTCTAAATTTCACGTTAAAACAGCGCTGGCAGCACATTTTCATCTAAAATATTATTCCAAAAGAGCCAACAGTGCGGTGTTGCCAAGTTTACGTCTAAAAAAATTACAATTTGACATCATCCACAAGGCGAAGTCTCAACTCTCTGGCGAGTTAGCCCCTTTTATCAGGTTTTTTTTTTCGTATTCGCGAAATCGAGACGATTCTACACCTCTAGAAGTATCCGAGACCTTCACAAAGGCAATATAAACACGTTATTATACTCTGAATCGAACCAACGAGTTCAGTCATGCAGAGTCTCTAACAAAGGAAAATGCTTGAAGCATGTTTCTCATGTTATCGAAAGTGTTATGGAACTGTAGGCGACAGTAAAAAAGGCTTGCCTATCTTACTCTAACTGAAAACCTTAGGGCTAAAGATTAAAAACAACTTACCCTGGTGATATCCACCTCCTCCGTAGTTGCTAGTCGTATACACCTTTTTCACCACCACGACCGCAACGGGCTGCGAGTATGAATAATGTCCTCCTCCAGAATATCCGCCGCTATAGCCTCCTCCGTATCCTCCTCCGTATCCACCGCCATATCCACCGCCATATCCACCCCCGTGGCCCTTCTTAAAGAAAGTGGGAGCTGGTGCGGTCGATGTAAACGTGAAGCAAACGACGAGCAGAATCACCAGCTGAAACGAAATGGATTTGTTTCGGTTAGTTTCAATTTGCAATGTATATTTTAATCCACTGTTTTCCAGGTACAGAGAGAAAAGAGATGGAAAATACATCACTTCCAATTAACCGGGAGTTTGAAGCATGCTGGCCAAATACTAAGCTTTGCGTAGACTGCCATAACTAAGGGTTATGGAGATTGGGATGTTTAGGCCTCAACTTAATACTTCATTAAGCTGCTGGGGGGACGAAAAGCAAAGAGTTCTCAGATATATAAAGCATCTAAAAACTAGCCTATGGCGCCTCTTGGAGAATGAACTCTAAATGTAATTTTGAGGGCAGACACAATGTATATTGTGTAGAAATCTAATATTTTCAGGGCATCAAAAATATTAATATTATTATTATTATAAATTACGTTAAAATTGCAAAAAAGAATGTAAACAATCGAGCATGAAATTTGGCGTGAAAACAAGCTACGATGATATAACGATTATTACGAAATCCTCGAATAACAAACTGAATAATGAGAACTTGTCTGCGATAATAAAAAATACATACAAAAAATGATATTTTTTTTGGGGTTTCCCTACCAGCTCCGGCGATGATATCATCAAATTGAAGAATATTTTTCCGTTGTAACGAGTTATTATCGCGGTATTACTAGAAGTAGAGGTATTGTTGATGGCCTCGCTACCGGCTACATATTTGCAATACACACGTCACACAGACGGCTCAAAAAGTAATTATTTAATTTCAATATATTTATAGACATTTTAACAGCATGCCAATGCATGTACAGAGTTTTCTCATAGATCTTACGCCCCACTTACAAAATAGCCCAATACAAAAGTTGCACCCTTTTTCCTAACTCGTTAGAATTTTTTTCCTGCAAATTATGACAGGTTGTCATTTTTAATGGAGCACCGTGTATATTATATACTATATTTTAATGCATTGTAACGGAAACCCCTATTTACATACTTAGTTTTAGTATATATTATGTCATTGTATTAATTTCGTTTATAGAATATAATATATACATTTGTATTAGGTATATTGTATTAACATCATTTCATTATTTTCTAAATTGTTGTCCACATATACTTATAACACTCAGTAGATAATATTTTGGTTTGTTTAGTCTACATAAAAACTAATAATTTCTTTGGAAGGCATAGGTGATTCGTATCACTGCGTGTTTAGCTTATGTAACCCGATCCGGGAGATAAAAAGGTATATTTACGGTTTTTGTTAGATCATTATTTTTGACCTGAGAGTTAGTCAGTTGAAATAAAGCTAGCAATAGAACACGACCGCTGTTTAATTTCACTTTGCCGTTACAGCATATTAATTTCCAATATTTAAAGACCCCTGTATTTTTAAAATGATAGTAAATGTATTGGACGAAAATAGATCGTTGAAATAATCCTGCCAACATTTGAGGTTTGCAGGAATATTTTTCAATTTTTAATAAGAAATTCTGACGGTTCAGAAAAAAAAACCAGGAAACCTACCATTTTTCACTATCTTTCAAAAAAACCTGTAGGTGGGGTGCAAAATATTAGGGAAAACCCTGTACAAGCATTTCCATGCAATTAGTTTTGAACGTAATAATCTCCCTCTTCCATCTTTAAATATATTGTAATTAAATATCTGTTTTCTTTGTCCTATAGGCAGTAAATAAAATTTAGCCGTCATGTAACGCTCGTTCGGGTATTGTTTACGTTAATCATTTTATTTGTGATAAGATCAAATTATTATTTTTCAATAATGTAATTACTCACTTGTGATAAGCAATGATTGACTTTTAAAAAATAGTAACAGTTACTAATATAACAGTGCTTTGGTGATAATATAATAATGTTGTTGTGTTAAGCATAATTTTTAGCATCAAATTATAACTATTCTCTTGTGATAAACAATAGGTTATTTTAAAAATATTTAACATTCTCTGACGTGATTTCGTGATAATATAACAATGATTTGGTGAAAAGCTAAAATTATAACATCCCTAATATGACTGTATTTTTGTGATAAGTAGTAGGATCTTTTTTTAAAAGAAATTAACATTCCTTAACATAAAAGTGCTCTTGTGTTAATATAACAATGTTTTTGTGATAAGATGAAATTATAATTTTTCAATATAATTACTCACTTGTGATAAGCAGTGTTTGACTTTTAAAAAATGGTAACAGTTTTTAATATAGGTAACGGTGTTTTTGTAATAATAAAACAATGTGCTTGTGATAAGCAATATTTTTAACATCCCAGTATAACTACTCTCTTGTGATAAATAACAGGTTATTTTGACAAATATTTTACATTCCTTGACGTGATTTCGTGATCATAACAATGATCTTGTGAAAAGCTAAAATTGTAATATCCCTAATCTGACTGTAATTTTGTGATAAGTAGTAGGACTTTTTGAAAAGAATTTAACATTCCTTAATATAAGAGCACTTTAGTTTAATATAATAATGTTATTGTGATAAGATGAAATTATTATTTTTCAATATAATTGTACTCACTTGTGATAAGCAGTGAGTGACGTTTAAAAAGCGGTAACATTCCCTAATATAACAGCGATTTCGTGATAATATAACAATGTTTTGTGCTAAGATAAAATTCAGTTTTTTTCTATATAATATATACTCGCTTGTGATAATCAGAAAGTAGGACACTTTTAAAAAATAGTAACAATTCCTAAAATCACAGAGCCTTCGTGCTAATATGTTTTGTGTTAACTATTAAGTTTTAGCATTCCCAATTTGACTGTATCCTTGTGATAAGATAAAACTGAAATTTGTAAATATAATTACTCACTTGTGATAAGCAATCAGTGACGTTCGAAAAATGATAACATTCCCTGAAGTGCTTGCGTGGTAATACATAAAGCAATAGTCTTGTGAAAAGCTATAATTTAAGATTTCCAATATGACCACATTTTTGTGAAAATATAAGAATGATTTAGTGCTAATATAACAATGTTCTTGTGACGAGATAAAATTATAATACTCCGATATAATCATTCACTTGTGATAAGCAGTAGGTGTTTTAAAAAGAAACTTTCCTAATATAAAGTATTTCCGTGATAACAATGCTCTCGTGATAAGCTATAAGTTTAATACTTTTAGTAATTTTCTGTGATGCAGAGTAGGCACCTTAAAAATATTTCTTCATATAACGGTGTTTCTGTAATAAGCTGAAATTGCCATATTTCTAATATTTCTCTTGTGATACGCAGTAGGCGTTGGCATTTTTGATATTACAATGTTTTAGTGATAATCTAAAATTGTTCTTGTGATAAGTTAATACTTTAAAATTTTTAAATAATTTTAATAACAATTATTCTTGTGATACACATCATACACAGTAGGTTAGTTAAAAAACTTCCCCAATCTAACACTTCTCCCGTGATAAGCTAAAATTTGAATATCCCCAATATGACTGTGCTTTTGTGATAAGTAGAATTTTGTGAAAATAAATTAACATTCCTCAATATAAGCAAGCTTTCGTGATAATATAACAATGTTCTTGTGATAAGCAAAATTTTTAATATCCCAGCATAACTATTTTCTTGTGACTTTGCAAAATATTTAACATGCTTTCGTGATATTATAACAATGTTTTTGTGAAAGTTGAAATTTTAATATAGGCAATATAATGTTATTCTTGTGATTTAACAAAATTCTTTCCTAATATATCAGTGTTTTTGCGACGATTTAACAATATTCCTGTGATAAGTTAAGATGTTAATAATTCCAATATAAATCCGTTAACTAGAATCGAAATTATAGGATTTTATAACCAAGAAAATATTTCACTTAGTTCAACTATTGAACAAAGCTGTAGAGCAATTCGGCACTGTTCTTCCACCCTCCTGCACGCGTTACTATGGTTACGCCGTCCAGTTGCCATGGTTACGTTAACAATTAGCTTTAAGAATCGAATGCTCGCTAACTGCTCCTAGTATTTGTCTATATGGATTGCAAATTTTGATTTTTTGACATTTTACTAGGTAGTGAATAAAACTGGATAGTTAAATGTAACGCGACTGACGTAAGATTAGGATTATGAATGTTCGGTAATATTTAGATATTTAAAATGATTTTTATCTCTTTCCCTGATCTCAAATATACAGGGTGTTCCTTAATGACATGCTAATATTTAAGGGGGTGATTCCCGGACCAATTTTAAGGAAAAAAACTTTATATGATAGGTTCAGACGTCCTAACTTTTGAGATACAGGGTGGTAAAATTTTCAGAAAAAATCTATTTTGTGTAATAACTGTCAGACTATAGTAGATATCTTTATGATATTTGGTGCATGTCTTCTATGCATTAAGATGCATTTTCTGATGTACAAACAATGTTATTATTTCTACTAGTGGCGTCCGTACGGGTTTTGCATTGAATATTTTTGGAGAAAAACATGGTATGCCACTGCTTTCTCTTAAAATAAAAAATATTTTTGAAATTCCCATTTATTTCTTGATTTACTTTCGTCCGACGTATGGTTTTCGCATAAAAATATAAAAAGCGTTTTATTTCAGGGTCAAATAGCTAAAAATCTGATATGGTAACTGTTGTGTGAAAATCTTTTTTTTCTCTTTTCAAGTTATTGACTTCGTTTAATATCAATTGTTAATTAATTTAGAAATAAATAAATGATTTTACTGTAAGAAACTTACAAGTGCCATCAATAATAATTACCACATTAGAATTTCAGTCAGGATTACAGCTTGCACAAACACGATTTTTATATTTTTAAGCCAAAACCATGCGTCGGACGAAAGAGAATCAACAGATCAAATTTGCACAGAAATAAATGGTAATTTCAAAAATAAATTTCACTTTCAGAAAAAGCAGTGGCGTATCATTTTTTTCGTCAAAAATATTCAATGCAAAACTCGTACGGACGCCACTGCTAGAAATAATCAATTTCTTTGTACATCAGAAAATGCATCTTGGTGCATAGAAGATGTGTACCAAATTTCATAGAGATATCTGCCATAGTATCACAATCAATTTTTCTCTTAAAACTTTACCACCCTGTATCTAAAGAGTTAAGACGTTTAGGACATAGGCTCATTTGAAGTTTTTTTTTAAATGAGTCCAAGAATCACCTTCTTAAATATTAGCATGTCCTTAAGGAGAACACCCTGTATATATTCATGTGCTCTATTTTATTCATCAGTGTTAAAAATACAGGGCTTT
This sequence comes from Pissodes strobi, assembly GCA_016904865.1. Lineage (NCBI taxonomy): Eukaryota > Metazoa > Arthropoda > Insecta > Coleoptera > Curculionidae > Pissodes > Pissodes strobi. The sequence continues at coordinate 21,717 of MU189324.1, read as the reverse complement.
CAAATATTATCAATTAATTAATAATAATATATTATCAATTAAAAAGACCTGGTCCAGAAACTTGTTATTTTATTTTTTTATAAAAAATTCCTTATACATTTTTAAGCCTTTTAAAATTTCGGGAGTTTACTTATTAGTTTATTAAGTTTAAGGATTTTTAAAATGAGTGGGTACCTATACTTAAAAGTTCGTTAAACGTATTAAACGCGGGACTTTTATAACAATTTTTCGTATGAGATCGGGAAATACGAGAAAATCGATGGGAAGCATGCAGAAAATCATATTTTTGATGCATTATGGATAATTTGAAGAATACGTCTTTCAATTTTTTGATATAACTTAGGTTAATAAAATATGTAGATTTATACATTTAATTGCTTATTTGAAGACAGTTAAAAGCTAGAAAAATGGGTTATGATCGGAAAATTTGGACATTTTGTGATTATCAGGTGCAGCTTCTGTCGATATTTATAATGCCAAAATTCGTATTCGCTTTACAATATAATTAATCGCCTCATTTCAAAAAGCACTTAAATTAGAAAAAACCGAAATTTATTTGAGAATATTTGCTACTTTTATGTCGATTTTGCTCTATCGCTAGAAAATGCACCGGAGCGTAAAAATGAAAATTCGGAGGAAACGCGTTGTTATTTAAGCTTCTCGTATGGATTTTCGAAATCTGCACAAAAATTTCTTTAAATTTGATAAATTTCAAATTTATTTGATAAATATTTGCTATTTTTTTGTCGATTTTGTTCTATCCCTAGAAAATGCACCGGAGCGTACAAATGAAAATTCCGAGGAAACACCTTGTTATTGAAGCTTCTCGTATGGTTTTTCGAAATCTACACAAAAATTTCTTTAAATTTGATAAATTCCAAATTTATTTGAGAATAATCGCTATTTTTATGTCGATTTTGCTCTAGGGCTAGAAAATGCACCGAAGAGTAAAAATGAAAAATCTGAGGAAACGCGAGATAATAATCTCGATTTAGCGGCTCGATAAAACACTTTTTCTAAATCCGTTTCGTGTTTTAAAATTCGTTAACTAAAATCGAAATTATAGCGTTTTATAATTAAAGAAACATTTCGCTTACTTCAACTATTAAGCAAAGCTGTAGAGCAATTCGGCACTGTTCTTCCACCCTCTTCCTCGCGTTACTACGGTTACGCCGTCCGGTTGCCATGGTTACGTTAACAATTAGCTTTAACAAACGGATGTTCGCCAACTGCTCTTAGTATTTTCTATATGGTTTGCAAATTTTGATTTTTTAAAATAAATTGGTAAGTTTTATAACAATTTTCCGTATGAGATCGGGAAATTAGAGAAAATCGATGTTAAAGAGAAGCATACAGAAAATCATAATTTTTTTTTATAAGTGTCCATACTTTGGCATTTTTATGAGTTTATTTTTAATGCATTAAAGATGACTTGAAGGAATACGTCTTTCAATGTTTTGACATGACTTAGGTTAATAAAATATGTAGATTTATACATACTTATATTATACTAATATATTTTGAGAACATCACGCGAAATGTGTGTCTGTTTCTGCAAATAAGCTAGTTATACTTCACAAAAAATTTTAATTTTCGATTTAAGGCCCGTTTATCGTGTTTTCTTCAAGTGTGTGAAATTGAAATTTAATAATTTGCTAATTTAATGCCAATTTGAGTGTTATAATGGTTATTGGCCGATATAAATTGTTTGCAATCTTCCTAAGCAAAAAAGTAGCAAAAACTTATTAACAATAAGCATATAAAAGTATAGTCCATTTCACCGGTGGTGATCAGCTAAATAGTCTTTATTCCTCCTTCTAACCTCTGACCTGTGCAGCATGGCAAGGAAATGCTTTAAATGCAATTTGGACTGTGTTTTTAAAGAAAATAAGACCAGTTTAACTCTTTTTGGCTGTCCCTGTGATGTGTGCAGTAGAATAATATGTCAAAACTGTAATAAAACACAGGCCCAAGAAGTCAAGGTGATACCAAGCCAAACACGAACATTGGTTCATATGTGCCCTGAATGCCTCGAAGACTTGAAAATTTTGCCAAAATTATTGAAATTGGTAAATTCTCTTAAAGCAGAGGTAAATGTGCTTAAAGGTAAAGTTGTATCATAGGAAACAAAAATTGATACAACAGGAAAGCAAACAGATGTAAGAAAGCAAGTGGCTCAACTTGAGGCAAACCTCAATAAAATAAATAAAAAAGTACAGAATGCCCAGAATATTCATAAGGATGTTGCAGTTAACAAAAAGGATGAAATTGCTAATGTTATTAAGCGATACTTGCATGAACAATCAGAACATGGTGACGAACAAACTAGATTCCGTGGTGAGTGCAAATAAGGATCTTGTAAGTTTTCTTACCACATCAGATAACTTTCAGCCACAAAACAAACCACAACCTGAAAACAATTTGCAATCTCAATTATCTTTGAACAAAAATATAGAAATAAATAAGCCTTTAAATAATAATGTGCAACCTGCAGCAGGGTTAAAAAGCTTCAAATGGATCAAGCCCTGCATCTGGATCTGGTAGTAGAATTTGTTCTGGTCCTGACCACCCAAGTCTAACAGTTGCAAATAAAAACATCGGTGAAAGAATGGTAAAGCTTACTTAGATTTATCTGTCTAGTCTAGATGTTCAAACAAAACCAGATGATATTCTGGCTGTACTTGACCCCAAGTTTATTAATAGTTACCAGTGTCATAAACTGCCCTCAAGATTTGAGAATCCAAATAGTGCTTCTGTCAAATTGGGTATGCCTGTGGAACTGGAAGAAAGGTATCTCCGTCGACAGATTTCTGGCCTGATGGCTGTGTTGTTGATCGATATAAAAATGGAGGTTATGACAATCATGGAAGACCCAAAGTTTTTAAGCATAGTCAGAAAAAAATTTCACATCCGTTTCAGCGACCGCACCGGAAGTAAAATGCTAACCCGACAGGCACAGTCAGTCCATCACCGGCATTAATGTCAGCTCTCTAAAAATTGCTCACCTGAACCCCTGGTCAGTCTGCAATACATTTTCTGACATTAAAAATTATATTCTTCAGAGACATGGCTTAATACTGACATACCCTCCCATTTATAAGCTATAGAGAACTTTGCACTGTATAGGAAAGATAGAACTGGTAGAGGTGGAGGTGTTGCAATCTATGTCTCCACCAAACTACATATTGTGTCAGTCAATGCATCAGCATAATGGAATAGATCAGCTCTGGTTGACTTTTAAATATAATAAATTGTGTGCCAGAGTAGGTGTTGTTTATCGTCCTCCCTTCGTTTCTTATGGGGAGTTGCAGTTCCTTTATGATATGTTACCAGAAGTGATTTCTAAATGTGATATTTGTGTGTGTACGGGAGATTTTAATATACATTTTTATCTCAGACTGGTATAGATTATAGATTTATCTGTAATATTTTTAATTCTTTCAATTTTAATCAATTAATTAAGCATCCAACTAGAATTACTTCCAATAATGAATCTCTAATAGACTTGATTTATGTAAACAAACCTGAAGTGGTTATTAATAGTGGAGTATTGCCATGTGAGCCTATACAGACTGACCATGAAGCTGTTTATTGCTCTTTAAATTTTGAAAAATCCAAACATGTGACAACAATTGTAGAAAGTAGAAGCCTAAAAATGGCACATACAGAACAATTTCAGGCTGAATTACAGAGTATAGACTGGCATAGCCTTTATGTGTCTTGTGATATTGATGTTAAGGTTCATATTTTTAATGACAGTTTGTTAGGTCTATTTGATGCTTATTGTCCGCTTAACCCTGGCTTAGATATAATTTGAAAAAAATGATAGAACTAAAACATAGGGCAGTTTCTAAATATAAAACATTGAAGTCTCTTGAAAGTAAACAATACTACCTTCAGTTAAAAAAATTACGTGGCCTTTTGCCCATTTGCCGCCTCCAATGGCTGCCGCCCCGGGCAAGAGCCCGGCTTACCCGCCCTCAACGCCGGTCCTGAACCGTGCTTTAATGCATATTTATTTATTTGATTTTATTTTTATAAAATTAAATAATAATACCTTTGTGAAAAATTAATTGGTGGAATTTTAATAAAACGTTTTTAAAAATCCGTTAATTAAAAAAAATATTTCGACTAGTTGATCTATTAAACAAGGCAGTAGAGCAATTCGACACTGTTCTTTTACATTCTTGCACGCGTTTCTATGGTTACGCCGTCCGGTTGCCATGGTTACGTTAACAATTAGCTTTAAGAAACGGACACTCGCTAACTGCTCTTAGTATTTTCTATATGGTTTGCAAATTTTGATATTTTTAAATGAATTGGTGAGTTTTATAACAATCTGTCATATGAGATCGGGAAATACGAGAAAATCGATGGGAAGCATGCAGAAAATCATATTTTTGATGCATTATGGATAATTTGAAGAATACGTCTTTCAATTTTTTGATATAACTTAGATTAATAAAATATGAAGATTTATATATTTAATTGCTTATTTGAAGACAGTTAGAAGCTAGAAAAATGGGTTATGATCGGAAAATTTTGACATTTTGTCATTATCAGGTGCAGCTTCTGTTGATTTTCATAATGCCAAAATTACTATTCACTTTACAATATAATTAAATCGCCTCATTTCAAAAAGTACTGAAGTTAAATAAAACCGAAATTTATTTGAAAATATTTGCTATTTTTATGTCGATTTTGCTCTATCGCTAGAAAATGCACCGGAGCGTAAAAATTAAAATTCCGAGGAAACGCGTTGTTATTTAAACTTCTCGAATGGATTTTCGAAATCTACTTGAAAATGTCTTTAAATTTGGCAAATTTCAAATTTATTTGAGAATATTTGCTATTTTTATTTCGATTTTGTTCTATCCCTAGAAAATGGACCGGAGCGTAATAATGAACATTCCGAGAAAACGCGTTATTATTTAAGCTTCTATGGATTTTCGAAATCTACATAAAAATATCTTTAAGTTTATAGAATAGAATAGAACACTTCTTTATTTCAAATCAAGCTGACAATCTGTAAGAGCTTTTTACTGTTTTATTGTATTTGCTAACCATTTTCATTTTTAGTTTTTTGCTTTTCTTGAAAACGATATCCGACTTGATATCGAATCGAAGAAATATGGTACACATTTCATTAGGGTCACTAAACTTGCACTTGTGCAGTTTACATCCTTGAGCCTGGGCCGAAGTGGCTCTATAACAGTTCAAACCAAATTTAATCATTTGTGGAGCCAAAGGCAATCAATTCCAGGGTAAGCATAAACTGTTTCTTTAAATATACCCCGACACGATTGTTGATAATCCATTTTGAACATGATTCTTATGACTCTTTTTTGTATGATAAAAATACTTGAAATATTCCCTGATCCCCAAAACATTAGACCGTACCATATGTCTTGGACCGTACCTCATGATAGATTCAAAATTTGCATGGTATAGGATTCTCATTGCTTTTATATTTAAGTATTTGGATGTGATTCTGAAGCCATAGCAAATCCTGCTTAGTTTATTACTGACAAACTCCACATGTTTGTCCCACCTCAAGAACTGATCAATATATACACCTAAAAATTTGGTATATTCTGAAACTTCAAAGTCTTGGTTGATTAAATGCATAGTTGGAGGTATAACTTTATTTGATCAGTTTGTTCTGAATACCACAATGTTTGTTTCCTGATGATTAAGAACTAGTCCATTTTTATCGAACCATTGTTTTGCCTCACTAAAATATTCATCAGATGTCGAGATGAAATACATGCTCTTCACCAATAACTCTGTTGGTGTCATCAACAAACTCAGTTATTCCCACCCTAGAATCATTAATTAATTGTGACAAATCATTTATAAAGATTATAAATACAAGTGGTTCTAATACACTTCCCTGAGGGATCTCTATTGTAGTTATATATATCGGATGTAACATTTACATGGTCTTTAATAATTTGCATTCGTTGCTTTCTCTCTGAAAGGTAAGATTCAAACCACTTTTTTGCATTTCCTCGTATTCCATATCTGTCACATTTTAAAATAAATAACTCCCGGTTTAGGCAGTCATAGGCCTTACATAGGTCCAGAAACAAACCTAAAGCAAGCAAATCATTTTCAATTAGTTCTAATACTTTTTTTGTGAATTGGAAGATTGCCGTTTGCTGAGCCTCACTAAATATATTACAATCTGCAAAAAATTTACCACCCTTTTGCACATGATATGTTTGAATATTTTTGAAAAGCTATTTAATATACTAATAGGCCTATAACTATTCATAGTATTCATACTTTCTTTGTCACTCTTTTTGAATAAGGGCTTAATCACTGCCATTTTCAGTTGTTCCGGAAAGATGTCATACGTAAAGGAGTTTCCAACTATGTAAGCTAGAACTTTCCATATTTGATTTATCAAAAGCTTTAAAATGCAAATCGGTATGCCATCCTCCCCACTACTGAGCTTGTGTTTTAGGCTGCTTGCTGCCTCAAGTATATCAAACTTCCTTACCGAGCCACAGTAAAAGGAAGAATCATTGTTGAAAATATTCTGAGGATCAAATTGTCTTGGTAAATTATTTACAGTAGGCACAACATTTATTATTTTAATTTTGGGCAGTAAAAGTGATCATTTAGGTTTTGTGATCTGATATATGTCTCTAAAATACGCAACTTTGCCAATCTGAAATATTTGTAAAAAAATTGTCAATACAACTATTTAAGCGAGTGCATTCAAAAATTGTTTGCTAAATCGAAAGCACCTAGTAGAGAGAGTAATTCCAATTTTCTTGGATTGATGGATTTGATAAATTTCAAATTTATTTGAGAATATTTGCTATTTGTATATCGATTTTGTTCCATCGCTAGAGTGTAAAAATGAAAATTTCGAGAAAACGCGTTGTTATTTAAGCTTCTCGTATGGATTTTCGAAATCTACATAAAAATGTCTTTAAACTTGATAATTTTCAAATTAATTTCAGAATGTAAGCGTGTGTTTAACTATTAAACAAAGCAGTAGAGAAATTTGGCACTGTTCTTCCTCCTTCTTGCACGCGTTACTATGGATACGCCGTCCGATTACCATGGTTACGTTAACAATTAGCTTTAAGAAACGGATGCTCGCTAACTGCTCCTAGTAATTATCTATAAAGTTTGCAAATTTAGATTTTTTCAAATGAATTTGTGAGTTTTATAACAATTTTCCGTATGAGATCGGGAAATACGACAAAATCGATTTTATAGTCAAGCATGCAGAAAATCATAAAAACTTATGTGTCCATACTTCGGCATATTTATGAGTTTATTTTTGATGTATTAAGGATGATTTAAGGGAATGCGTCTTCCAACATTTTGACGTGACTTAGGTTAGTAAAACATGTAGATTTATACATTTAATTGTTTATTTGAGGACAGTTAGAGGCTGAAAAAATGGGTTATGATCGCAAAATTTGGACATTTGTGATTATTAGGTGCAGCTTCTGTCGATTTTCATAATGTCAAAAATCGTATTCGTTTTACAATGTAATTAAATCGCCTCATTTCAAAAAGCACTGAAGTAAGAAAAAACCGAAAATTATTTGAGAATATTTGCTATTTTTATGTCGATTTTGTTCTATCCCTAGAAAATGCACCGGAGCGTAAAAATTAAAATTCCGAGGAAACGCCTTATTATTCACGCTTCTGGTATGGATTTTCGAAATCTACATCAAAATGTCTTTAAATTCCATGAATTTCGATTTTATTTCAGAATATTTGCTATTTTTATGTTGATTTTGCTCTATAGCTAGAAAATGCACCGAAGCGTAAAAATGAAAATTCCGAGAAAACGCCTTGTTATTTGAGCATCTCGTATGAATTTTCGAAATCTACATAAAAAAGTCTTTGAATTCGAAGAATTTCAAATTTATTTGAGAATATTTGCTATTTGTATTTCGCTTTTGTTCCATGGCTAGAAAATGCACCGAAACGTAGAAATGAAAATTCCTAGGAAACGTGTTGTTATTTAAGCTTCTCGTATAGATTTTCGAAATCTACAGAAAAATGTCTTTAAATTTGATATATTTCAAATTTTTTTGAGGACATTTGCTATTTGTATGTCGATTTTGTTCCATCGCTAGAAAATGTACCGGAGCGTAAAAATGAAAATACCGAAGAAACGCGTTATTATTTAAGCTTCTCGTATGGATTTTCAAAATCTACATGAAAAAGTCTTCAAATTTGATAAATTTCAAATTTATTTC
>MU189324.1:0-13473 GCA_016904865.1 Pissodes strobi | reverse complement strand
CATGAAAAAGTCTTCAAATTTGATAAATTTCAAATTTATTTCAGAATTTTTGCTATTTTTATGTTGGTTTTGCTCTATCGCTAGAAAATGCACGGGAGCGTAAAAATGAAAATTCTGAGAAAATACGTTGTTATTTAAGCTTCCCGTATGGATTTTCGAAATCTACATAAAAAAGTTTTTAAATTCGAAAAATTTTCCAAATTTATTTGAGAATATTTGCTATTTGTATTTCGATTTTGTTCCATCGCTAGAAAATGCACCGGAGCGTAGAAATGAAAATTCCCATGCAACCCGTTGTTACTTAAGTTTCTATTATGGACTTTCGAAATCTACATAAAATTGTCTCTAAATATGATAAATTTCAAATTTATTTGAGAATATTTGCTACTTGTATATCGTGTTTGTTCCATCGATAGAAAATGCATCGGAGCGTAAAAATGACAATTCCGAGGAAACGCGTTGTTATTTAAACTTCTCGTATAGATTTTCGAAATCTGCATAAAATTGTCTTTAAATTTGATAAATTTCAAATTTATATGAAAATATTTGCTATTTTTATGTCGATTTTGTTCTATCCCTAGAAAATGCACCGGAACGTTAAAATGAAAATTCCAACAAAACGCATTGTTATTTAAGCTTCTCCTATGGATTTTCCAAAGCTACATAAAATATCTTTAAATTTGATAAATTTTAAAATTATTTGAGAATATTATTTGCTGCTTGTGTATCGAGTTTGATCCATCGATAGAAAATGCACCGGAACGTAAAAATGAAAATTCCCAGGAAACGCGTTGTTATTTAAGCTTCTCGTATGAATTTTCGAAATCTACATAAAATAGTCTTTATATTCGAAAAATTTTTCAAATTTATTTGAGAATATTTGCTATTTGTATTTCGAGTTTGTTCCATCGATAGAAAATGCACTGAAGCGTAAAAATGAAAATTCCGAGGAACCGCGTTGTTATTTAAGCTTCTCGTGTGGATTTTCGAAATCTACATGGAAAAGTCTTCAAATTTGATAAATTTCAAATTTATTTGAGAATATTTGCTATTTGTATTTCGCTTTTGTTCCATCGCTAGAAAATGCACCGAAACGTAGAAATGAAAATTCCCAGGAAACGCGTTGTTATTTAAGCTTCTCGTATAGATTTTCGAAATCTACATAAAAATGTCTTTAAATTTGATAAACCCCAAATTTATTTGAGAATATTTGCTATTTTTATGTATAATCGAAACTATAACGTTTTATAATTAAGGAAACATTTCGCTTACTTCATCTACCAAACAAGGCAGTAGAGCAATTCGGCACTGTTCTTCCACCCTTTTGTACGCGTTACTATGGTTACGCCGTACGGTTGCCATGGTTACGCTAACAATTAGCTTTAAGAAACGGATGCTGGCTAACTGCCCTTAGTTTTTGTCTACATGTTTTGCGAATTTTGATTTTTTTTAAATGAATTGGAGAATTTTATAACAAAACCGATGTTAAATTATAAAAAAAATATAAGTGTCCATACTTCGGCATTTTTACGAGTTTAATTTTGAGGCATTAAGGATGTTTTGAAGGAATACGTCTTTCAATATTTTGACATGGCTTAGGTTAATAAAATATGTAGATTTATACATTTAATTGCTTGGAATCTATTTGAAGACAGTCTGACAAATTTGGACATTTTGTGATTATCAGATGAGGTTTCATAATGCCAAAATTCGTATTCGTTTTACAATATAATTAAATCTCCTCGTTTCAAAAAGCCCTTAAGTTAGAAAAAGGCGAAATTGGGTCTTTGCTACATTCTGTGCAAAAATCATAAGAGAAATACCCTGTAGGTATCTTTTCAATTATTTTTCTTTAGGAATATTGTGTCAATTATTTTCATCATAATGTAATAACATATTCATTTTTTGTTATCACCGTGTGAAATATGCGAATTTGAATCTTTCAAAATAGTTTTTTTTTAATGTCTTCACAAATCATCCCGGTACAAAAATGGCAAATCAATTTTCGCTTTCCTAGTTTCACATTTTCAAAAATCATTTCATTTCACATCCGGTACGGCATGTTATTAGTACCCGATAGTGAAAACCGCATTTTAATACGTTGATTCATATCAAAAATATACGTGTTCGAAATTAAATACATATTTGTACTTACATTTGTAATTATGGCCATTGACGGGCAGCGTTGTACACTTTTTAATATAAGATATACTGGAGGTAAATACCGGGTATTCTTCACTTATATTCATGTAATGAACTACAGATTTAGATGTCAAGGACGAGGATGGGAGGAGGTGTTTCATTACGGAAGATGACTGATTTTTATTGTTGGGATTTTTTGCGAAGCTCATTTTAATTCCATACCTTTGGTCTGCGCCGAACATTTGTTGATTTTTAATTTTGGATAATTGCTAATTTTTTTTCGATTAAGCAAAGCCAAGTGGGTAATTCCGCGGTATGACAACGGCTCCTGCATAAGTGTCCATTTTTTTTTAAATCGATTTTATAGAAATTTCCATTCTTTTTCGTTGTTTATTAATAATTATTATTATAACTCAATTTAGTAGGTACAAAGAAGAGCCATTTCTATTTAGAAATCCGCAACCACTAATGTGTTTTGCGTAAAAAATCGCAGCCACCTTGTTTAAAAGAGTTTTTTGCTTTATAAATCCAAAGCAACTTTGACTAAAAAAGGTTTCTGGCTTAGAGATCCACAAGGTTTAATTGCAGAAATCCACAAGGTTTTTATTTGAGAAATCCTCAATAAATAAGGACTTCACATAAAGTGTTTGAAATAAAAACGTTTTTTTTTGGCTAAGATAATATAAGGACATGTTTCCGATCCTGCCTAGACTGAAATAGCTGCTATTTGGGATTTCGGTAGTCGCGAATTCATACTTGGACCGTCTCCAAGAATACTTAATTTAGGATTAAAGTGCATCGAGGGTTAACAATTCGACATTGAAATATGCGCTCGTACGCGGCCTTATTTCCAGAAAAATGACTTAAGTTATTTCCTTTTCGCCGGTTTAATATGCGTTTCATATTAAACAATTTCTGGATGTTTTTTTTGGGTCCTAAGGCGTAGTTCATTTATTATAACATGCACTTATGTTCGGTTTTTAACTTATTTTTTTTTAATAATTAACTTAGAATATACTTTTTTACTTAATTTTTCACCGAATATCGTTTTGGTTGCTTTTCTACTTAATAGCTTAATAAAAACCGTATAATTTTTATTATGCTTGATAAACGAGATAAATGAGACACCCTGTATAGCAATGATCTCAAAATATTACCAGGCCAAACTTCAAGAGGTGACGTTTTGAGTGATTTTAAGACGATAAGTTTATATAAACATGGGTCCGTAAATGCATTGTTTTCAAAATACTGGGTGGTCAAGTTAAAAAAAAAACGGTAGTGTACGCCACTGACTTCTTTCTAATTTTTGTTCTTATATCGGATTAAACAACTAAAAATCCAACTATTTTGTCCTTTGAATTATTTTCGTATTTTGCTTACTTTTTAAGGAAAAAAAAATTAAAACCACCATTTCATGTAGCAAGACTATAGCACAAAAAATTATTTATATTTTTTTCTCAAAAACTAAGCTAGATACGAAAATGATACAAGGGGCAGTAAAGCTGTATTTTTAGATGCTAAATTTGAAAAAAATATAGAATTTTTAAAAAAGTGAGTGATTTAATTTTTATTAACAAAAGTACCAGTAGATTGATTTCTGGGACGCCACTGGACCTAATAATAATTAATCTAATTCAGGCTAAATTAGCCCCTCACTACAGTAAATGCCACTGCCAAACTTTAACAAAATCGACTAAAGGATTATTAAGATTTTTACAAAAAAAACGATATTTTCTTTAAAGTTTGACACCCTGTATCTTGAAAACAATACATTTTCGGACCTATGTTTATTTAAACTTTTTGTCTTAAAATCACTCAAAGAGTTACCCCTTTAAATAACACCCTGTATTTAGTTAATTTTGAAAGAATTATTGAAGCGTCCCCGTCATTTTAGGTGTCATTGACCGTTGATCCATGAAGCTGTAAACTAACAGCTCAGGTATCATGGTCAAAGACTGTTTATGCAATTTTTTTAAGTGCAAGTTTCTGGGTAGTCAATGAAACTGAGGCGTCATGTAACGCTCGATAACGACAATTTAATTAATTTTGGTGAAATTTTCTGGGCACGTTCCTTTTGACGCTCTTCGAATTCTGTTGAAAATGGCGAGTATTTTTTGAAAAATCTAGAATCGAGAAGGTTGAGACGACAATTTGATGCTAAATTTATAGGAGAAAAAACATCGATTTTTAGGACAAAAAAAAATAATTGAAAAAAAAGCCGATTACTTAACAAAAATTAACGCTAAAATTATGTTTGATGACACTCTGGAAATACTCTTTAATACAGGGTGAGCTAGTTCATTTCAAGTTTTGACACGGCACGTCACCACATAATACTTTATTACTGGAAAACCGAATAATATGAAGCAACCAAACTTTCCTACATTAAGGAGAAAGGTTATGAAGCAAAACATATCAAAAATCGCGACAATTTTACTTTGCTTTTGCTGTTTTATGGAAAACTGCAATATTTCTGCATAACGTTTAGGTTAAAATATGAAGATTTAGAAGTTTAATTGCCTGAAATTTCCTTGAAAACGGTTTGAGGCTGCCAGGCTGCTCCTCTGGGCCAGGATCAGAAAATTTGGGCATCGCTAGGTGATTAGTTATAGTTTCTATATCTTTTATGGCAGATTTCAAGAGAAAATTTAACTTTAATCATGGAGATTTTTAGCTTTGGTGGCACGTACCCTCAAAATATTTGTTCATATTGGAATTAGTCGGATTATTTCTGTTATTTGTTATGACTGTGCCGGCAACGTCGCCTGACAAAACGAAGGATAACAAACAACGAACTAAAAAACCCATGAGTCGTATTAATTGTAATTAGGGGGAAACAGATGTCCTGGGAGTGAGTTCCACAATGATGCAGTGCGCCAGACAAAAGAGTTCTTCTAAAGCGATGTTTCCAGTTGTACGACGAACTGGTGCGCTCTTGCCGTCTGTCGTGACTATCTGACAGGCGTAGCCAGGGGCGGTATGAGGCGGACCAAATCCTGGGAACATCTGCCGTGAAAATATCTATAAAACAGGGAGATCTCGGCCACATGTCTGCGGTGTTCCAGACTATTCAGATTCCCGATCAACTCCGGGTAGTCGACAAGACGCACAGCTCTCTTCTGAATGGAATCCAAAAGCTTTAGGGTGTGCTTTGATGTGGCACCCCAGATATGTGAGCAATATTCTAAGCACGGTCTTATTTGCGCTTTGTAGAGCAAGAGTAACTGCTGCAGTGTATACAGTTTTTTTGTCGCGAAATAGCACACGAAGCTTGTGAGAGGCTGATTTTGTGAAGTTAGCAACTTGGTCATGCTAGGACATATTGTTATTGATCGAGACACCCAGAGCAGTCCGATTGACGAGCATGAAGGAATGGCCGAACCTGCCATAATGATGTCAGGGCCCGCCGTATTGGCCCTCCTGGTAAACGTGGCTGCTTGGGTCTTTGCTGCATTGAATTGGACCAAGCTTCTGTTGCCCCAAGTTTGAACTTTCTTCAGGTTTTGATTAATTGTTGTAACCTGCTCCTGTCTGCGGTAATAAGTCTCAATTGCTGGTAAAGGTTTTCTGATCTAATTTGGGAGACAAGGGTACTGTCATCTGCAAAACTGTAAACAGGATTTTTCGTTTCGGTCAGTAGGTGATTGATTTAGATGAGGAATAGAGTTGGGGAAAGTATTGTGCCCTGAGGCACGCCCGCGTTAATGGTGAATGTCAAACTCTGTCGATTGCCTTCGAAATATCCAACCCAATCGCTCGAGACTCTCTTTAATTCTCATTTGCCCCACTTCATATATGAGTGACATAGGCCAATATATCTCCTGTTGATCTCTCTTTGCGAAAGCCGTATTGATTATCGCTGATTATTCTGTTGTTCTCGAGGTACTTGAGTAGTTGCTGATTGACTACACGTTCCATGACTTTGGAGATTATTGGAAGCAAGGCAATTGCGCGATAGTTTGAGGGCGTGGTTTTCTTGCCTTTTTTGGAACAGGTTGTACTCGAGCGACTTTCCAAGAAAATGAGTAAATGCCTTTTCCGTAAGACAGAGAAAAAAGCCTGGAAAAAACGGGTGTTAGTTCGTTGGCGCTGTTCTTTAACACAATGGCAGGTATTCCGCCCGGTCCTGATGCCTTTCGCGTTGTAAATGACAACAAAGCATTAGTGTAAACCAAAACTTTTCTGCTGGTCAGCTAATGATGCTGATGATGGCCAGTCGTCCGCAACACTATTCTGATTTTTATGTGACAATACGCTTTCAAGATCTGTATGTAATGATTCTTCTACGAACTTATTTTAACACATACTCAAGAGACTATTCTCAATGAGCAGAAGGAACTTTCTCTAAGACTCCATCTGAGTCCGCTGATTCACCACAGGAGTAAACAGTTTCATATGGTCAACCGAACTGACACCTTCACATCTCTTTTGTGCACGATTAGAGCCCGGAAGGTCTTCTACAACGTATCGATCATGATCTAAATCTTCTTTTATTCTATAAGGATCAGTAAACTTTGGAAGCTACTTATTGATTTTTCCATTGTTAGTAACGTTATTCATTGATCTCCTGTTTTGTATTTTTGTCTTTCGTCCGCTTAGTATCAAAATAAGCATTCTGCTTTATTTGAGCTTCTTGAATTTTTGATGCGGCCTCTTGCCTTGATTGAGCTAATCTAAATCACTCTGTACAGCGTTCTCGGTGATAGCTGTACTCAAAAATGAATAACTCGATGCTCTCGGTTTGTATCGAACAAGTAGTTCAAGGGGACTTTTCCCAGTTGAATTATTCACTGCAGAATTAATTCCAAAAACGATTGAACTTATCGAAACATCCCATTTTCTTTCTTCTTGTTAGTGTACCTCTCCACTTGCCCGTTAGCACCTGGTGTAGCAGTTGCGTTGAAAATCACTTTGATTCCTAGATCTTTTGTGTACGGTAATGTTTTTCAGTCTTCTCGACAGCAAAATGACCCATATTATCGTAATGGAACATAGTTAGTACACGTCGATTTGCCTTTGGTACATATCACCTTAAACCATCCAATGTTTTCCTGGTACAATTTTCCATTGTTAAGTGTCTAATTTTTATGTACTTCTTTGTCCTCGTTTGAATTTGGACTTTTTGATAAGATTTCCACCAATTCTGATAAAACTCAAACGACCTGCAGAATATCGCCTTCTTGTGGTATTACCTTGGAATTTTCTGTACTACTCAATGCGCGTACATGAGCCATTTTTGTTCCTTTTGTTACTCTACTGTAAAATTAAATTCCTGAACTGAGAGCCACCACCTGGCAATCCTTGCAATCAAGTCACGTTTAGACATTGCCGTTCTTAGGGCACTACAATCCGTTATGCCCTTAAACGATAGCCCAAGTAATGAGCAAACTAAAGCTAACGTATCCAATTCGTACGAGTGGTACTTTTGCTCCTCTTTCGATATTTGGCGGCTGAAATAGAGTACTGGTTTAAAGTTGCCATCTTTTTGTTTTTGCAATAAAATTCCACCAAGCCCGTCTTTTGAAGCATCCATGTGGACCTTTGTCTGCAGCTTAGGATCGTAAATTGCAAAAATTGGTATTTTGGTCAATACTTCTCTTAGTTTTTCAAAAGCACTTTCTTTAGTTTTTCTCCAACTCTTTTGGGTCAGCAACACAAAGAACTGCACTTGGTTTAACTTAAAGCGTATCATGTTCTCAGATATGTTAAGAATAGGAATTTTTTGTCTCACTAGACGACACCACGCACCTAGGAACCACATGTGTCTGGTTTTTCTCAAAACGTTGGTTTAGATCAACGAAAAGATCGTAGTAGTTGAGTTTTTGACCACAGTTATCGCATCGCTTTTATTCAAAATTTCTTTGCAAACCAAGACGGCCATCTTTTGCATGTTATCTGGTACTACAAAAACTGATACATCTGCCTCAAACAAATCTACTCTTAGATTAGTTATGGCACCACCATATCCCTTTAGACTCATATCACATCCTGACCATTCTAAGTCAACATTTTCCGCATCAGTTTTACGTATAAGCACTCCTTCGCACCCAGAGTCTACGAGACCCAATACAATTTTTCCATTGCTAACATAATAACCGTTGGATTTTGATTTTTGATTGGTTTCACATACTAGCGCATTACGTGCGTTGGATATTTCGAAGGAATTCGACAGAGTTTGGCATGACGGACTGCTCAACAAACTGCCGTCCTTCGGACTGCCAGCCTCTCTCTGCAGCTGGCTTTCCAGTTTCCTTGGGAACCGATCTCTGCACGTTGCAGTTGATGGACACATCTCAGACACATTCACCATTAACGCGCACGTGCCTCAGGGCACAATATTTTCACCAACTCTGTTCCTCATCTATATTAATGACCTGCTGACCGAAACGAATAATCCTGTTTACAGTTTTGTTTAGATCAGAAAAACCTTTACCAGCGACTGAGATTTATCACCGCAGACAGGAGCAGATTGCAGGAATTAATCAACACCTTAAGAAAGTTCAAAGTTGGGGCGACAGAAATTTGGTCCAGTTCAATGCAGCAAAAACGCAAGAAGCCACGTTTACCAAGAGGGCCAATACGGCGGGCTCTGACATCATTATGGCAGACTCGACCATTCTTTCATCCCCATTAACCGGACTGCTGGGTGTCTCGGTCTACAGCAATATGTCATGGCATGACCATGCACGTTGCTAACATCGCAAAATCAGCCTCCCAGAAGTTTGGTGCGTTATTTCGCAACAAAAAAAACTATATACGCCGCTGCAGTTGCATTTGCTCTACAAAGCGCAAATAAGATCGTGCTTAGAATATTGCTCACACATCAGGGGTGCCGCACCAAAGCACACCCTTATGTTGCTGGATTCCATTCAGAAGAGAGCTGTACGTCGTACGTGTTGTCGCCTACCCGGAGTTGAATCGGAATCTGAATAGTCTGAAACACCGCAGACATGTGGCCGATATGTCTCTGTTTTCCAGATACTTTCACGGCAGATGTTCTCACAATTTTGCTTGCCTCATCCCGCCCCTGGCGACGCCTGTCACACAGTTATAGTCACGACAGACGGCAAGAGCGTACCAGTTCGTCGTACAACTCGAAACACCTAGAACATCGCTTTCCAAAAACTCCTTTGTCTGGCGCATTGCATCACTCTGAAACTCACTCCTAGGACATCTGTTCCCCACAAGTTACAACCTACAACTATTCAAGAACCGTGTCAATCAACATCTTCGCACACACACCGCTCGTCGAGCGCCATAGGATCTCCCTTTAGTGTGTGTGTGCCACTACCATAAAAAAAAAGAAAACTTGAATATTTCGCCGAACAAAACACATGCACGTTCTCATTGTCCATTGAACTAAATGAAACAAGGTTGCCAACTTGCTTCTTGCAAATAATGCGAGCGCCAAATTCAAAAATACTAAAATTGTATTTAGGGGTCAATTCCGCCCCACAAAATGAATTTCATCCCACAAATTTTGTATCGACAAAAATTTTCTGATTCGATCCTTATACTTTCGAACTCGGTAAATTCGAAAATGATTACCGTTTTCCATAGAAACGATTAGTTTTCGAAATATGAATTTTTCAAGTACGGTTTTTTACAATTTTTAGCTCAAATTTGAGCGCCTGTAGAAAATACAAAACGCACTACAAGAACTTGAAAATTTCAAGATTTATAGAGTCTTTTCTGCTCTATTGAACAGTGAAAATTGCAGTTTTCTCTCGTATTTGGTTATATTTTTGAATCACGATTTTTGGAGGGTCCGCAAATTTGAACCTTTTTTTCGCGACATTTTTCTGAAAAACTGAAAATCCAGATCGACTAGAGAAAAATTGATATTTTTTTCCTCATCTACGCTATCAAGTTAGTTAATAAACACATTTTCATTGATTTTTAATTTTTTTCGATTTTTTTGAAGGAAGTTGAAAAACAATCGATTTTTTTAAATTTTATGAAATAACATTTTCTAACCCAAACTAACCCAACTCAATGTTGTGCAGCAATCAAGGGATATCCTAAGAATCCTCCAGTGGTTCCAGAGCTAATAGCCTGTCTGTCGGGGATTGGCTATAAAATTAAATTGGAAATTTCCCATATTTTCATTTATTTCTTTCTATAGCTAATAATCCTTGTAGATACTCTAATCATTGTTGTGTTTCATGTTACCCACAAAATGTCAGCTAAACGTATAATATTAAAGAACTATCAGATAAAATGGGGCAATCAAAAAAGAACATAGAGGACTCTAACTCTCTAAACAGACAAATAATTTCTTCAATTCGGACCTTAGAGGCTGAAAATCATGCATATACCCTGGAAATTGCCTACTTAAAAAACAAACTGGAAGTCGATCTCTATTTACTCAACCGCCCATTGTCAAGTGAGGGAACCATGGTTGAAGCACCTAATTCGACCAATAATACACTGCCTTGTGCCAAGGAAATAGTAAAAACAAACAATCATTTACAGAATAAAGAAGACCTGTCAGTGAGGGATAAACAAGTGAGTTCATCTTTAAAAAATAAAATGTTGGTATTAACAGAATTATATCCCTCACTTCATTTCGCCTTTAAAGACATTTTTACAAACTTAATTGTGTGTACGATTCCAGTTAATTTTAATTTTCATTTTACACACACAAGTAAGTTTTGGCCTCCGATGACCTTTATTTACATATCCTCGCTACCTGCTAACTTCCTCACTAAGGTCACTTCCACTCTTAGTTGAATTATATCTATTGTGTCCTTCATAAAGATAGGTACATAATAGACAGGAAAAAGTATAAAGATCTAATCAAAAGGATCATACAAACATACAGTTGAATAACTTAACTGCAGAAAGCCCTTGGAACAGGGTCTGGAACTATATAAGTAGAAACAAAGGTAAAGCATCTAACACCACAATAATACAAGACGACAGGGAGCTTAATGGGAGAGAAAAAGATACATACCTCATAGATAAGTATCACCCCAAGATAATCTTCGACGAGGAAACGGAACTAAGGGCGATGGACTCAATTATTAATGGACTTCAGACCGAAGATATGGTGATATATGACTGGGAGGTAAAAGACGTCATGAACACAAAGGCTAGTGGCAAGGACGGTATGACCGTTAAGTTCATCAAATCTATCTGGGAGTCCCGTAAGGAGCTTATACTCACTATTATCAAGGAATGCGGGAAAAGGTACATATTCCCTCTACGATGGAAAAGGGCGTGGCTTGTATGGGTTACCAAGGGGGACGGAGGACTGAGACCCATTTGCATCCAACCTCTAATGGGTAAGTTGCTGGACAAATTATTTAATAAAAGACTGCAGACAGATATGGAAACGAGAGGGATAGTATCGGAAAGGCAGTAAGGGTGTCGTAACGCTCTGTTGATGCTCTGATTAATGACATAAAACGCGGGAAGATGGCAAAGAAAACTCAGCTGGTTATAGCGCTGGATATGAAGAATGCTTTCAACTCTGCCTGGGGACATAAGATTGTCAATCGCATGATAAGCAAAGGGATAAACATGAGCATAGTCCGGCTCTGCTGGAGCTTTCTGAGGAACAGATCAGTGATAAGCGGAGAAGTTGAGGCTGAAATACACAAGGGGTGTCCGCAGGGCTCGAACCTGGGGCCAACCTTGTGGTTGATACTAATGTAAGAATGGTTTGACTGTATGAATGAATTGAAAGTGGAATGGGAGATGAATGATGAACCGGGTGAATGTGGAAGGTTGGTCTTACAGGCATATGCGGATGACTAAGTGGTTATCATCCGGGGCAACTCGGGCAAGGATATAGGAATGAGATGAGTTAGCCTTGTTGTCCCTCATGCAGGTATGACTAGGCAGCCTCGGCTCATTCACACTAGACAGAAGACCCAAACGGATGACACTATAAAGTACCTTGATATAGTATTAGACAGACAGGGGTTATTCCTTGAGCACTTCAAATACGTAAGGGCAAAATTTACTAAGTCAACGATGACCATAAGGGGCATAATAAGGAGAAAAGGTACTTACATTGACGAAGTCGTACGGCTAACTTGGGAGAGAGTCTTCAAACCCGTAGAACTGTATGATGCCGAGATGTGGGGTGTCAAGGCGGGAGACTCAAGAGTTAGGAAGCAACTCGACGCGCTGCAGAGATTGATCCTCATGGGCCTGGGCAGAGATACTCGACTACACCTACTGCTGCGTTACAGGTTATCAATGGCATCCCACCGCTATGGCTTGAGACACGTAGTCTGTATGAAATGAGACAGACACATTGGAAGGCAGTTGTGAGGGGGAAAGCTGAGGAAGGCAGGCGCACCCGGGTGGATTACTACAACAAGAAGAACATGAACACATCGGGGAAATAGTCAGGGTATGGACAGATGCCGCGGTGCACGAAGAGAACTATGGACTTGGGGCGGTACTACAGCATGCTGGTACACATCACTGTGTGTCCTGCCATATAAGCATTTGGGCAGATTGGTTCTTCGGGCCGAGCTCAATGGAGTTCTGTATGGACTGAAGAAAGCAGAGAAGATTATAAATGATAAGTAGTTAGCAGATGTACATCTAATTGTGACAAATGACAATAAGCAGGCGATTGAGGAAGGGTGTAACTACGATTCGAAAAAAAGGGACGCAGTAGTGATACAGGAATTGGTGAGATCATTAGAGATCAAGAGAATAACAGTCCGCTTCAAGTGGGAAAGGCGGCAGCAAGCGGAGCAAGGAAGACAAGCCCATAAACTGGTCAGGGATTCGCTAAAGGACTGCCCTGAACATGAGATACTGCAAGATGATTATGTACTGGAAACGGGTGAATACAATAAGATCAGGCACGCCTACTTATGGCCCAGTGGCAGAATATTTGGGACCTAGAAGAGAAGGGGAGAACCCTGCACAGGCTTTATAACAAGGTAGGTAAGGATAGGTTGAAACTGAGTAAAAAAGGAACTCAACTCGCCACGGGACACGGTAACTTCAAGCATTATCTACGAAGATTTCAGAGAGGAAGAGTTGTTGATGACATGTGTGGTTGTGGAGAGGGTGTACCTAACGCAGAGCATGTGCTTTTTGACTGTAGGTACGAAAGATGTTTGGATGCTAGAGCGGAAGTAGTTTAGAGAAAGGGAAATTTGATATTTCATTTCAGGGATGATGAGGGAAATTTGAACACTACATACTTGGATGTATTTACCGAGCTCGCCGAAATAGCGGTTGAAAATAACGACTATGTTACATAGTCAACAAGGTGGGAGGTAACTGATAACTGGGGTTGTAATAGTAAATATAATTAGATGAGATCATCCTCGTCTTTGAGAGGAATGGTAGGGTTAA
>MU189323.1:37705-66630 GCA_016904865.1 Pissodes strobi | reverse complement strand
TGAAATTTTGGTTGAAGATATGGTTTATGAAAACTCAGATTTTCCACCAAAAAACAAAATGAATATCTCTTCCGGTTTGACCGGAAGTGAGCATAAGGCAAGAATTTCAAATACAACCCTGCATATATTTTTACATATATGAATAGAGCTTGAAATTACTTTTTTAACCATGTATCAAAAGTAGCCATTTTTTTTCAAAATGACAGCGTAGAGGGCATTTATCCCAAATTCAATATGGCGGCATTTTGACATCACCATTGGAGTTTTTGTCAAACTGTCCGCTGATATAGAAGACAAGATAGGTTTTCATGCAGATTTTTCTCACTGTTGGAAATTCTAGATAATTGTTATAAAATTGAAGCATTTTTAGTTTTTCCTTAAAACGTCAAAATGTATGTCAATTTTATGTATGTATGTACATATTTGTACATATTTTAACACATGTAATGACTCAACTAAGGGGTGCTATATTACGTCCCCTTGAGTTACCCGTTAAGTCGGGTTCGTTCGTCCGAGGCCCAAATAATAGACTTTGAGTTTATTTAACTCTATGTATTGAGTATATCAATGAACAGTGTTACAATCTATACCTAGGATATTAATAATGATGATACGCAGCTACATTACATTACCACCTATGAACTCTAATCAGGTCAGCTGTATTGCTGTCGTGTGCAATCGTATGCAGTTTATAAACGGTATTATCATAATATTTAATAGTTACGATATCCTGTCGATGATACTTACCTGGCAATTTTATAACGATTGAATTTTATAACAATTAAATAGAATTTCCAACAGTGAAAAAATCTGCAAGAAAACCTATCTTGTCTCCTATATCAACGGGCATTTTGACAAAAAAATCTATTGGTGATGTCAAAATGCCGCCATATTGAATTTGGAATAAATGCCCTCTACGCCGCCATTTTGAAAATAAATCACAACTTGTGAAACATCACTGAAAAGGGAATTTCAAGCTCTATTTAAACATGTAAAAATATTTGCAGGGTTGTATTTGAAATTCTTTCCACATGTTCACTTCCGGTCAAACGGGAAGTGATATTCATTTGTTTTTTAGTGAAAAATCTGAGTTTTCATAAACCATATTTTTAGCCAAAATTTAAAATTTCTCCTTAAAAAAGCATTTGAATGGTGCGTTGTTAAACGATTTCGTTGACACCCGGTATATGAGTGTTAGGTAGCTTTAACAAGCCTTTGAAATTAAACGCCTTCATAACCTGCAACATATAGGTACTGCGAAAAATACGTTAATCGTTTTAAGCACTTTTATTGAACAAAAAAAACGGATTTAAATATGAAAAATAAAATTAATTCTCAGAATGCTATTATTATGTAGGTGGGTATACCTATAGAAATAACTAAACCGTAACATAAAATATCAAAAGCTTTAAATAAACGAAACTACATACGTATTTTTAAACAAAAACTATAGTAAGTAATAAAATGAACACGGTCCTATAAAACAAAATCTAATTGTCTGTTTTTTTACTTGCAAATTTATCTATTATTCTTCCTTCATCTACTCCAATATCCTTATGGATATTGAGTAATGCTAAGGCAGAAAGTCTTAATTGAGACATGTTTGTCCGTAACTAAGGTTTAATCAGTCTTATAGAAAAAAAACTTAATACATATATCTTCGCAATATTTTAATACGTCTAATCAGGGACATGATTTTGTCAACAAACTCTTGCAGCCAGTATTTTTCCATATCTGATATTCGCCTAACAATAGTTATTTATGCAACAAGTGTGTAAAGTAACCCTTTTTTATGAATGGGAATATTGTCAATATTTACAACCTCATGAATAAAAAAAGAGTACTTTACACATGACTAGCATACGAAATTTTTTCTACTACCGAAAAATATATGAAAAAACAAAAATATTATCAAATTACTTTACGCACTGCACATTAAAAAGGCCTATTTTACGAATCTTAGAGAGAACGTAAAGTGGGTATTTTACGCACGGTAGTAGAAAAAATATTTAATAAAATTTTCTTTTCATCAATATTAAATTAGAATAATAAACCTAACCGCTTTTTCCCTTTCCTCGTCTCGGTGGTGGGGTCACCCCCACCGCCCCACTCCCTCTGAATCCGCCACTGCACAAACGATACATCTTAGTTTTCTTTTAATTGCTAAAAAATCCAAAATCCGAACATTGTCTAACCCGCCGATTTGTAAATGGTATGTCAGAACACTTATTTTTTAATTACCAAATTCATGACAAGAACAGTTGTCCACAATAAATTAAATTAAAGTTTAAAAGATATATCCAAGAGTTGCATTCCCATGGAAACTGCAATTCTGCAGATTACGTCAGCCTTCCTAGATTTTCATATCTTTATTCTCATGCAACATAAGCATTTATTAGTTTATAAATATAAGTGAAACGCCTATGTTAGTTAGTTGTACTTGTAACCTGCTTGTAAGAAATACATTTTTTAAAAACGTTCTCCTCGTCTACGAGATAGTAACTGGCGCAGTCGGTAGGATTTGTCAAGTAGATTTTCCGTGCATCGAGCATATCGATCTGTGTTCGTTTCAACGATTTGTGGCATTTCCGAACTTTCTAATCAAGTCAAGGCAATTCAACCAGACCAGGGAAGAAGAGACAAAAATCGCTCAACGTCCTATTGGTGCGAGAATCGGGAACAAGCATCGTCCTGAGACTCATAACGTTAATCCAGGGAAGAGACAAGCATCGCTCCTCCTATTGGGCCTAGCAGTTAGGAATGAAAATCATCGTACTTCTATTGTTGTAAGTGCATCAATACTTTATCCTTTTATTGATTAACTTATCGATTTATTATTTATTTCTCGTATAAATTGGAAGATCTGATAATTTTAAATCTAGTCTTTATTTTTAAATTTTAGTTACTAAATAATTAAAATAACAAAAATGGCAAACCCTAATTATGCGTTAATTAGGTACCAAGCCGAAAACATACCTTTATTTGATGGAAATCAAAAACAGATAAATCGTTTTATTAATGCGTGTGACAATTTCATTAATAATCATAAAGATGTAGCTAATCCTGCTGCACAAATAAATGTTTGTTTATTCGATACAATCTTAAATAAACTAGTTGGTAGAGCTGCTGATCTAATAACCTCTAGAATAGAATTATAAACTTGGGATTCAGTCAAAGAAGCCATAACTAATACATTTTCCGATAAAAGATCAATCGATTGTGTAATACAAGATATTATTACGTTAAAGCCGGAAAAAAATTAAACTCCGCAACAATTTGGTATTAGATTACAAGATGCGAGAAGTTTGTTATTCTCAAAAGTGAATATGTCTAACGATACCAGACAACTTAAACTATTAAAAATAAGCGAGTATGGTAATTTAATTTTAAAAACATTTATAAACGGACTTAGCTATCATATGCAATTAGTGGTACGTTTAAAAAATCCAACGTCACTCGAAGAAGCGATGTGCTTCGCTCAAGAGGAAGAAAACTTCTTATATTTTAAGAATCGCGGAAATTTAAATACAAAGACTACAATAATACCTTCTAATGTACAAAAATTACCAATTATTAATCGAACGCATTATTTTGCTAATGCTCCAATAAACAATTATGTACCACAATTTATTCCTAGAAATAATACTTTTGCAAACAGACCACAATTTTTAGGATTTAATAGATGGACCTCTAATAGTCCAAGTTTTGTCCAAAATAGGCCATTTAACCAGCAATTTCAACCTAGACCAAATTTTGCGAATTTTATGCAAAGACAAGCTCCAAATAATTTTAGACCTCAATCAAATAATTTTAATAATTCAAATCATGTCGTTGACAAGCGGACATCCGCAATTATAAGAACTCAACAACCTGAATGTATGGATGTTTCCTCTGGAAACACTGTTTTAAGAAATGCACAACAACCAAGACAAAAATATGTCGTTAAAGAATTATTCAATCAATCGGTTGAACCGCTAAACAATTTACCCGATTATTCTGAAAATCAACCAGAACAAATTGATTATCCTGTTAATCAATTATGCGACTATCAATATTATTGTCCGGAATATGGAAATAACCAATCTTATACAAACACCCCAGAACAAAATTCTTATGAAAATATGTATTATGAAAATGATATTTATCAAAATAATTCGAATTATATTGATCAACATTCGAATAACGAGAATTTTCAGGATACCCAAATTTCGGACCCACCAACTTAATTTTATTAAATAATTATACAACCACTGATTTACCAGTTATCACATTACCAGAAATTAACGCAAAATTTCTAATCGACACTGGTAGTGGTAGAAGCTTTTTAAAACCTAATCTTGCTTATAAAATATATCCAAACTCAATTATGTCAGAACACTTTTTCGTGCGATCAGCACATGCGACTTCTATGCATAATGAAGTAATGCATACACCAATATTCCCATCTTTTAATTGTACAGGAGATCATAAATTTTATCTTTTTGATTTTTCCCCAAAATTCGATGGACTTTTAGGTATAGATTTTTTAACACATATTGGTGCTAGCATAAATTTAAAAACGTTGTGCTTAGAAACTAAAGATGATGTACCTCTACATTACCAAAATAAAATATCATCTGTACATCATTTCGATGCATTTGAAGTAATAATAAATCCTAGAACTAGTCAAAAAGTTAGGATACCCGTAGATAAACCAAATGGTGTAGGTATTCTTAAATATAAAAATTTTGCCAGTGTAGAAATGTCTGAAGCGTTAGTAAAAATCATTGATTCTTACGCATTCACAGTAATTACTAATCCACTAGAAAAATCTGTCAAAATTAAAATTTTAGAACCTTTTAATATCGAAATATTAGAAGAAACTGAAATTAATTTCGTAGAAAAAATGGAAACAGACTCCGATTTAAAACAATACCTTGATGATTTGCAAAAACAAAATCTAAAAAATTTGCGATTACAACACTGTAATCAAGAAGAGTACAAATAAGCTATTCAAAATCTATGCTATGAATATAGGGACATTTTCTACTGCGAAAATACCCCACTAACATTTACAAATCAAATAAAACATAAAATAAATCTAACTGACGAATCACCAATATTCACTAAAACATATCGATACTCACACATCCACAAACAGGAGGTAAATTCTCAAATTACAAAAATGCTCAAAGATGGTATTATACAAGAATCAATATCACCTTGGAGTAGCCCACTTTGGATAGTTCCAAAAAAAATGGACGCCTCCGGAAAACGGAAGTGGCGTATTGTTATCGATTATCGTAAGCTTAATGATAAGACTATTGACGAAGAGTGGCCTCTTCCACAAATATCTGACATTCTAGATAAACTAGGAAAAGCACAATACTTTACAACCCTTGATCTAGCTAATGGCTTCCATCAGATCGAAATGGAACCCTCTGATATAAGCAAAACAGCTTTCTCAACAGACATTGGCCATTATGAATTTCGACGCATGCCTTTCGGATTAAAAAATGCCCCCTCCACCTTCCAAAGAGTTATGAATAATGTCTTACGCGGAATTCAAAATGAAATTTGCCTCGTTTATTTAGACGATATTATAATCTTCTCAACATCACTTCAAGAACACATAAATAGATTAAAATCAGTTTTCGAACGATTGAGACAATCTAATTTTAAAGTACAGTTAGACAAAAGCGAATTTTTACATAAGGAAGTAGCATACTTAGGCCATAAAATCACACCTGAAGGAGTTAAACCAAACCCCGAAAAAGTAACCGCAGTAAAAAACTTTCCAATTCCTAAAACCCAAAAAGATATAAAATCATTTTTAGGATTAGCCGGTTATTACCGTCGATTCATAAAAGACTTTGCCAAAATTACTAAACCACTTACTTTATGTTTAAAAAAAGGTGCGAAAGTAGACCATTCGCCAGCTTTTATCCAATCATTTAATCACCTAAAAGAATTACTTATTAATGCTCCCATTCTAAAATATCCAGATTTTTCAAAACCTTTTGTCCTTTCTACGGATGCCTCTAATATCGCCCTTGGTGCTGTGTTATCACAAGGAGAACCTCCACTAGACCAACCAATAGCTTATGCATCGCGTACTCTAAATGACACAGAACAAAAATATTCAACAATAGAAAAGGAATTATTAGGTATCGTGTGGGCCTGCAAATATTTCAGACCATATCTTTATGGCCGAAAATTCAAAATATACACAGACCATAGACCTCTAGTTTGGTTA
Organism: Pissodes strobi; assembly: GCA_016904865.1. Lineage (NCBI taxonomy): Eukaryota > Metazoa > Arthropoda > Insecta > Coleoptera > Curculionidae > Pissodes > Pissodes strobi. The sequence continues at coordinate 60,395 of MU189323.1, read as the reverse complement.
TTTAATCTAAAAGAACCAAATAGCAAATTAGTACGCTGGAGGCTAAAACTTGAAGAATTCGATTATCAAATTCTGTACAAAAAAGGTAAACAAAATACGAATGCTGACGCATTATCTAGAATACAATTAAATGCCCTTGAAACGGATTCTATTATTAACTGTCCGGGAGATATCAATGATGATATTAATCAATTTTTAAATCAGGACTTTAACCCGAACATTTTAACCTCAGAAACTGTTTCCGAAACCCTTGCCGAAATTGAGCAAATAACACCAAAACCCCCTAAGATAAAAATTCTTCAAAACATACAAATTAAATCACCTGTGAGACCATCTTCTATTGCCAATACTGTACATAGTACTAACGCAAATGAAAACTACACTGAAATGACTTTATTAGATGAAATAATTAACAATAAACCTCATCAAATTATTGTCAAAAAGTCCCCATATGATAAATACATTAAAGTAGACCGCGAGATATTTGATGGTCATCAAATAATAAACGCAACCTTACCTACAAATTCTGCCATATTAAGTTACTAATTTCCTAAAGGAATACTTAAGTAAAAAAATTACATACATTTACTTCTTTTCAAAAGATTTACGTCCTTATTTTCGACAATCTATGATCAATCACTTTAGAAATTTGAAACTTATCGAATGCACAAAATTAGTTAATAATGTCGAAGAAAATGAAAGAATACTAATGATTAAATTTCGACACGAAGGAAAAACAAACCATCGTGGTATCGAAGAAACACTCAAATTTTTAAGAACTAATTATTACTGGAAATCTTTAAAAGCAGATGTAACAAATTATCAATAAATTTGCCAAAGATCCAAGTATAATCGAAGACCACCTGATCAACCTTTAGCACTCACCGAAACACCTAGTAAACCATTTGAAATCGTGCATATTGACACCTTTATGGTCGGAAAACAAAAATTTCTAACATTCTTAGATAGATTCTCCAAATTCGGTCAAGCACTTCCATACCATGGCAATGCCTTATCATGTTGCGACCAACTAATAAAATTCTTTTCAATTTTTGGAATACCAAAACAAATTATCTTAGATAACGGAACAGAATTCCAAAATGTAGTAGTAGACGAAATTTTAAAAGCACATAATATTAAAGTTCACTTTACAACGCCTTACCACCATGAATCAAATTCACCCGTAGAACGCCTACATTCTACCTTAATTGAACATATAAGAATATTACGAGAATCAGACCCAAATTCTGATATAACCAACCTAATGCCATATGCCATTATAGCATACAATAACACTATCCATTCTAGTACACATTTTAGTCCACAAGAACTCGTGTTAGGACACACAAATTCGCGAGATCCCATGAATCTTGTACCATCTCATGTTTACACTGAATATATTAATAACCACAAAAACAATACCCAAATTCTATACGATCAAATCGCAGAAGAATCAAAACAATTAAAACAAAAAATTATTGACAAAGTCAACACTGAAAAAAAATTTATTTGATCCAAATAAAAATGGAGTTTATTCAAGCAAATATTTGTTTGATAATGGCCAAACAAATATTTGTTTGAAAAAAAAAATATTTATTTGATTTATTTTTAAGTTTTTCTTTGTTCGAAATAATTATTTATTGCGAACAAACAATATGATTTTATAATCGATGTTCACATCAAACAAAAAAAACTTCAAAACAAATAAAATTATTTTGATTCAAATACGAGAAATTATTTCGTACAAATACCCAAAACATTGGTTTAAATACCCGGCCTAATTAAATTAAAACACAAAGCTTTTGGAACAAATATAACATATATATGTTCTAAAACCTTTGTCTTTTGATTGAAATCTGAGGTATATTTGTTCCAAAAACTTTGTATTTTAATTTAAATAGGTCGGTTATTTAAACCAATGTTTTGGGTATTTATACGAAATAATTTCTCTTATTTGAATCAAATAATTTTCATTTGCTAAAGCCTGTTCAATGTTTCAATACGTAGCTTAAAAAAACACTGTTATTATTATTAAGACGTATTTAGGTTTCACGTTTTAGCTGAAATAAAATATATGTCTTAGTTTTCTTTTAAATGCTAAAGAATCCAAATTCCGAACCTTATCTAACCCACCGATTTCTAAATGGTATGTCAGAACACTTAACTTTTAATTACCAAATTCATGACAGGAACAGTTGCCCACAGTAAATAAAATAAAAGTTAAAAAGGGATATCGAAGAAACATTTTTATTCAAAGGTATTAAAAACAAAGAACAAAACGAGTATTTCCAAAATATAAAAAAAAATATAATCAGATTATTTTGTCTCTGCTTATCACTGGTTTTGAAAGCTAAATAATTTTTATAATGAAAAAAACTATTATCATAAGCTAAAAACCTCTTTTTCTAAATACTAGATAGGAACATAAACATATTATGGGATTAGTTTGTACTACTTATTAATATTAACGGTAACTGACTAGTTTTTATAAAAAAATACTAAAATTCTAAAGTTCATAAAAATTTTATCATATAAAAATAGTAACATTTTACTTAATTAAACTAATAGGACATACAACTACCTCTCCAGATCCAGTGTAATGAGTTAATGAGCATTGAACGGAAATGGCACAAGATGTCACCGATTCTATTGTTCTATTGTTCCATCAGGCTACGTAAAATTTCGTAAAATTTCGCTGCCGTCAATATTTTGATCTAAAAATAAAACAACAATAACTTAAACAAAAAATAATAGAAACGAAACAATTGTGACTGTTGTTCATGATGCTATTTGAATAGCCTGTTATATTGTTTAAAAGCATGTCATCCATTTAACAAAAATAATATTTTTTTTAAATACTATTAGATTTAATCGAAATAAAAACCCATTTGCTTCAAAACTGTACTTCCATGGATCAACCATTTATTTATTCAGATTAAATAAACAGGGCTTTGAAATATCTATCAATTCATATTATATTATGTAGATACATACAAGAACGAAGAGGACGCCATTGAACTTGTACAATGTAAAAAGCGAAAATACTCAAACAAGATCGTACGCCAAACTGCCTAAGCGAACTGTTATACACTATTGTAGGCGTATATCGCATGAATTCATCTGCATATCTAGGTAGTAACAGCAGAAAACAATTTTTAATTACTAGTAAAACTCACGCCATTTTGATTATGATAGAAAGCTTCTTATTTACAAACTATTATTTATGTACCTAGTTAAGTAATATAATAAAAACGTAACTTACCTTGAAATGAGGGCACAAATGACCCAAGTCCCACTTAATTAATGCATTTTCCATCACAAATACTAAAAAAATAGCGACCTTGGGCGCTACGTAACCGTGATGGAAATCGATTTAATGTCGTTACTTAAAATAGAACCGGTGACAATCTTGTGACATTTCCGTTCAATGCTCATTATTAAAGAGCGGAAAAAATGCAAGCGAAAAACCCCAATATATGCGTATTTAAATGCATAACATTTTCAGAATATATGCATCGAAATGAACAAAAAATGCAAATACCTACTATAGATAATATTGTCACATATACGTTCCTACCGCTTGTTGCCTATGGACCTGACTTCGTTGTAGTAGTTGCGCTGTGCTCTTTCAGAAGACGGAGCTCAGATATAGGTAGTTGGGAGAGATGGATAGAAACACTCGGTTTAAAAAAGGCTTGGTTTATTAACTTTAGGTTGAGTATAGAAGGTTGTAAGTATTACCAAAATATTCGGGAATGCATATCTCGTAAGTCCCCTGGGATATCCCTCGCGAAAATGTTAACCACGAACAGGAGAGAGAAAGAGAGAGGGAGAGCTAGCCTGAAGGGCTGTTACAATTAGACTGACGGGCGGATAGATTATTTGATTTGGCTGAATGTTTAGATACGTAGTTTACTTTTTTATATGTAGTTAATTTAGATAGCACTTTGGCGTTGTTAATTTTCACTGATTCACTTTTAAGGCGTGTCTGATCAGAGTGGCTTTTCCCTTTCGGTAATTCGCACTGATAGGTCTTTTTTAAAAATGAGAGCTATGATCCACCAGAGGGGCTTTTCCCTTTCGGTAATTCGCACTGGAGATCAAACTCTACCGGTATGGGCTGCTGCACAGCACCTCTAATTCGAGTATTGTTTTGAATTGTCAACAAGGTTAATCATAACAGTTTATACTTTAATTAACAACAATTTATAATTGCGATTCAAGGTTAAGTTCAAACTTTCCACTGTATGATTTTATGTTAGTTGACAATATCTCCGTTATTCTTCCACCTAGCCTTCTGACGATTGGCAGATAATTGCATTTTGAATCATAGAATAAGTATACAAAATGTCAGAAGTGTACCTAGTAGTAGTAGTAAAAGTGGGGGGGGGGGGGGGGGGCCGAAGCCCGGTAAGTAGGCCTATAAGTCCCTTTTCACCATCCCCGATCCGCCCTCCCCTACCTGGCTACTTCCAACACCCGGCCCGCACTGAAACGGCCCGTCACCTTGATAAAGGTGAGGACGTCCTCCCAGTCCAGATCCTTTAGATCTTCCCGAGCAGGTGTTGGTGCTTCCAGGCGACTCCACCTATCACAAATTCCTATATAGTAGTATGAGGACTCCTTCCCTGTCCCGCAATTCGGGCAGAGTGGGCTGTCCCTCACGCCGATAAGGTGCAGATGTCTGTTTAGGCTTCCATGCCCAGTCAGAATACCTACCAAGTTCCTAATGTCCTCTCGGCTCTTTTTTAGAAGTGTACCTAGTGACAAAATTGTTGGGAAAATTTTCGCAACATAGGCGCCTTCTGACGGCCCTTTATCTTCCGCCTAGACTTCTGACAATTGTTTCCCTATTTTCTTATATTATCTTCAATACTGATGCAAAATTTCAGCACTGTACCTAATCAAAGAATTTTCATATAAAAATTACATGTTCAACCCTCTACCCTCACTTATTACTTCCAGGGTGACTTCTGCCGGCCTGCCCCTTGCTATGTCGGTAACAACCGAACCTGTAACTAACTAAATTTAGACTTTACCGAGTGACCCGTTCCCCCACGTAGCCAGCTCTTAGACTATTAATAAAAGAAAAATAATTATTGTCAAAAATGTCAAATTTTACGGTTTCGCTACTTATCAATGTTTTAAAATTCTTGTTTACTAGGTTTAAATGTTTTAACATAGTATCTGTTAAAAATGTCAAATTTGACAGTTTTTCTATTTATGAACCGAATTAGATTAGGGAAAATAAGACGAAATTTTTTTTTGACGTAGTACCTCTGTCAAAAATGTCATATTTGACAATTTCGTTATTTATTAACCGATTTGAATAAACTTTCAGAATAGATTAGGGGAAATGAAAGACAAATATTTTTTGATAAAGTTTAGAATTAGATTAGGGAAAATAAAAGAAAAATATTTTTTGTGATAGTATCTGCCAAAAATGTCAAATTTGACAGTTTTGCTATTTATGAACCGATTTGAATGAAATCTTAGAATTAGATTAGGGAAAATAAAATAAAAAAATTTATTGACATAGTCTGTCAAAAATGTCCAATTTGACATTTTCGTTATTTATTAACCGATTTGAATAAACTTTCAGATTAGATTAGGGGAAAATGAGAGACAAATATTTTTTGACAAACTATATATGTATGTCACAAATGTCAAAATTGACAGTTTCGTTATTTATGAACCGATTTGAATGAAAGTTTAGAATTAGATTAGGGAAAATGAAAGAAAAATATTTTTTGTGATAGTATCTGTCAAAAATGTCAAATTTGACAGTTTTGGTATTTATGAACCGATTTGAATGAAATCTTAGATTTAGACTAGGGAAAATAAAATAAAAAAATTTATTGACATGGTCTGTCAAAAATGTCCAATTTGACATTTTCGTTATTTATGAACCGATTTGAATGAAAGTTTATAATTAGATTAGGGAAAATAAAAGAAAAATATCTTTTGTGATAGCATCTGTTAAAAATGTAAAATTTGACAGTTTTGCTATTTATGAACCGATTTGAACGAAATCTTAGAATTAGATTAGGGAAAATAAAGGAAAAATAATTATTGACTTAGTCTGTCAGAAATGTCAAATTTAACAGTTTCGCTACTTATCAATGTTTTAAAATTCTTGTTTACTAGGTTGTTTTAACAAAGTATCTGTTAAAAATGTCAAATTTGACAATTTCGTTATTTATTAACCGATTTGAATAAACTTTCAGATTAGATTAGGGAAAATGAGAGACAAATATTTTTTGACAAAGTATGTCACAAATGTCAAATTTGACAGTTTCGCTATTTATGAACCGATTTGAATGAAAGTTTAGAATTAGATTAGGGAAAATAAAAGAAAACACTTTTTGTGATAGTATCTGTCAAAAATGTCAAATTTTACAGTTTTGCTATTTACGAACCGATTTGAATGAAATCTTAGAATTAGATTACGGAAAATAAAAGAAAAATAACTACTGACATAGTCTGTCAAAAATTTCAAATTTTACAGTTTCGATATTTATCAATGTTTTAAATTCTTGTTTATTAGTTTTAAATATAATATTTATCTATTAACGAAATTTAGACCGTAAAGATTAAAATGCAATATTTTTATTACCTATTTGATTACTCGATAACGCAACAAACTAAAAAACAATCAAAAATAGCCAATCAACAATAAGCAGTTATTTATTTAAAACAAGCCGCAAAATATGGCTGTTTATTTTTACTGTATGGCGTATAGTCTAATGTCATTTAATGTATTAAAAATGTGTTATGAAATGTCTTCTGTTCTAGAGTCAAACCATATAAAGGAGAAAATGATTCCAATGGCATCAATCCCATTGTTAATGATTGACAAACTAGAATAATTAGAATAAATTATATATTTGAAATCATCCCCGTATATATTTTTACATTATTCGCTTATTGGCTGAGGCTCGCCTTTAATTGGCTATTGCAAACTTGATTATATTTGTCTCATTCTAACTACTTTCAGTTCATATAACTATACCCTTCGCACCCGTAATCGAGTCCACGTTGACTAAAGCAAATAAGCCTTACTAGGCGGAAGTACCCACATGCTAATTATTGGTTAAAGTCTGGATGCCGCTATAAATCAACATATTTTGACGACAGGCACTCAGTAGCGTAGTTACATACGAGCTTTTGGCTTTAGTAAATAATCGCTTATTAATTTGCTGTTTTAATTTAAACTGACTTTAAAAATATTATACACTTTTTTATGTAACATTATCATTGGGTGTCACTTCGGGTGACATGATCTCAACTCCGCAAAATCGGTAAAAATAAGTTAATAGTAATTAGTTTGTTATAATGTGACAGATGTAAATCATAAGTTTTTTAAATTTAAAAATTGTGTCAGGCATTTTCAATACATAGGATGCTTGCGTAAAGTGTGAGATCTGGGAATTTTTTTATTTAACTGAAAAATGCGAAAAACAAAATCAATTACCGTGTTTCAGCGTTTTTTTGAAAACATTGCTTGCTCAAAAGATATGAATTTTATTCCAGACCCTTGGCCATTCCTGTATATAACTTACACAATTTAATTCATCATTATTTCATTTTTCTTTTCCCTCAGATGGCATGCAAGTCAATAATGACTATATGCTTTTATAAATGGACACTAAGCTCTAGAGATGGTATTGACCTATGTATTAGAATATTTCTACCCAGGATTGTCATAGCATAGAAATCTTTACGTATGAAGACATAATTTTGCTACTCTTTAAAAAAATTATAAATACAAACCAAAGGTTCGAAGATCCCGCTAAAAATTACTAAAGGCCCTGACTGAAGACCGTTTTGTTTATTTATCAATTAACAGATGGTGTTCAATCTACCATCAGGCTTGTCGACACACGATATTCAATTTTATTTTGGGTATAGTTGCTTGTCGTATATTTTTGCATACAAAATATGGACACTTCCACAAGAAAACAATTTATTCTTTAATTTATAAATATGTTAGTACATATTTGTGACGTCCTTCTATTACTTTTTACAAAATCGTTGTCGTAGCTCTGCAAACTATAGACAAATAAATTCAAAATTGCTCGACCTCATACAACAAAAATTCCACGAATTGGGCTTGTTAGCGCGGCGCCGCGCCGCATGCAAAAACATTATTTATTTGAACGTTTGTCCTCTGACCGTTCTTGCATAAAATATTCTTCAAGAGCGTCCATAAATTACATAAAAATGTGTTGCACAACTCGCACTGACTGATGTTAATAAATATAGTAAAAGACAGCGTATCACCGGCGTTATATTCCTTATATGAGACAACATAGGTTTCGCCGACTCGGCTCACTAATAATTAAATAGGCATGACTCATTCTACGGTTTATTATAAGTTATATAATTGGCCTTCTACCAAAAATAATATTCAAAACGGTCATTTTCCTTCCTTTGAATTTCGCTGTATTCTCTGCTAAAGAGTTTCTCATTTAAAAAGAAATATTCTCTCTCTCTCCCTTAATTTTTTGTAAAAATTTAAGCTCAAACTTTGTTCTGAATGACATACCAGAAGACGGTGAACTAAACAAATGCTAAACTTTTACCGTCTTTATACCCTACATAGTCTTTTTTTTTTTTTTAAAGAAAGTTGTAAAATGGAATATTAGAGATAAAAGTGGCAGTTTTTGCGCTGAAGCAGCTACGAACAAACCGCAAAAAGTTTCTTTTTACCTTTTACGTATCGCAAAATAGCAGCGAAGATATATTAAAAACCATCCTTCATATCTTCTTACTTTAGCAAGATAAGCAGTATATAGGATTTCACTTACACACCAGAAGTGAAGCTTCATCCGCACATCGCTGACACGAATGGTAGAACCTATTTACATGAGGATTATTTAATGAGCAATAATTCTTTTCAGAGAAATATAGGCGAGTTCGATGTGGAAGAGACGAAGATAATAGAAGATTATCCCATACTTGGTTTGAATTGTGGACGAGCCGGTGTTAAAATTTGCTTCGTCGATCTCCTTCTCTACTCTCGTTACCGTTTGCTGTATTACAACTTTTGTAACACGTTCACCAGCTTACTCTTCAAACATTTCACTTCAGAAATCTCATTCATGTAACTTGTTTTTTTTTTTAAGCCACTGCTAGAGATAAAGCTTGAAAGAAGAAAGGAGAAGTTGAAACTTCTACGGAAGAAGGAAAAACAAGCGGAATATAATATAGTTAAAAATGATGAGAGAGGATCTGAACTAAAGGAAGAGCAGGAACCAGTTGTCGTTAGGGTTGAGAAGAAAAAAGAAGCCGAATGCACTGTTAAAAAAGAAGAAGAAATAGCTGAAACAGTAGTTCAAGAGAGAAATATAGAAGACACTGAATTTAAGAAGAAATAAAACGTTCAAGTTAAGGATATTGATGATAAATATAAAACAGTATACAAAGACAAGGAAGTAGGAAATGCTAAAGCCACAATTGAAATCAAAGAGCGAAAAGCTGAAATTAAGACAATTGCTGAAGAAAAGGGAGCTGAGGCAAAAATAAAGAAGGACGTAGATGAAGTTGAATCTAAGAAGAAAGGAATCAAAGTTGATGCCCAGGCTGCAAACGAAACTAAAAAGAAACAGGAAGAACCTAAAGCTAAGGTTAAGAAAGAGAAGAAAGAAGTGGAAGCAAAAGCTAAGAAAAAGTGGGAAAAAGTTGAGGCAGAATCAAAAAGGATAAGAAAGATGTCGGGGCAAAGGCTAAAAAAGAAGCAGAAGTAACATCTAAAATGAGAAAAGATATGACTGAGGCTAAAAAGTCTGAAGAAGTGCAAGCCAAGACAAAGGTAGACAAAAATGAAGATCAAGCTAAGAGGAAACAAAAAGGACATTCAGTGTGAGACTACTAATGAAACTAAGAAGGAATAGGATGAAGCTGTAGCTGAAAAAAAGAAGGAAGATGAAACAAGAACAGCAAAAGAAAAAAAATAAAGTAAGGATAAAGCTAAGAAAGATAAAGAAGATGATGCCACAGTTAAAATTTAAAGGGAAAAAGCTGAGATGGAAAAAATAGCTGAGGAAGCAGAAGCAAGCGCAAAAAGAGACATAAAAGAAGATCAAACTAATGCTAAAAAGTAAAAGACAAAGCTGGGGCTCAGGTTGCAAAGGAAATTGAGAAAAAACAAGAAGAAGCTGAGGCTATAACTAAAAAAAAGAAGAAAGTTCTCTTAGTTTCACCTTTTTCCTTTTCCATTTTAATTGTAGCTTCAGCTTATCCTTTTTCTTTTCTAGTCTTTACTCCAAGATCTTCTTTATCCTTCTTTGCTTTCACTTTAACTTCTTCTCTCTCTTTCTTTGCTCTTACATCCACTTCCTCCTCATCTTTATTAGCTATAGCCTCTACCTCTTTCTTCTTAGTTGTTTTTGCAGCCTGAGCCTCACCTTTGTCTTTTCTCTTTTCAGTTTTGACTTCATTATCCTTCTTTACCTTTGCTTCCGCCTCTTCACTATTTTCTTAACTTCAGCTTTTTCCTTTTTCATTTTAATTTTAGCTTCAGCTTCTTCATTATCTTTCTTAGCTATTGTCACAAGATTTTCTTTATCCTTCTTTGCTTTAGCCTCAACTTCTCCTCTCTTTATCTTACCTCTTGCATCCATTTCTTCCTTCTCTTTGTTAGCAATAGCATCAGCCCCTTCCTGTTGTTTTTAGTTTATTTTGCAACTTGAGCCTCAGCTTTGACTTCATCAACTTCATTATCTATCTCTACCTTCGCTTCCGCTTCTTCACTTTTTCTCTTAACTTCAGCATTTTCTTTTTCCATTTTAATTTTAGCTTTAGTTTCTTCTTTGTCTTTCTTAGTTTTTCTCATAAGATCTTCTTTATCATCCTTTGCTACAGTCTCAATTCGCTTCCTCTCCTTCTTAGTTCTTTCATCCACTTCTTCCTTTTCTTTTTTAGTCATAGCATCAGCTTCTTCCCGTTTATTTTTCGTATCTTTTGCAGCCGGAGCCTCAGCTTTGTCTTTTCTATTCTTGGCTTTAGCTTCATTTATTTTTGTAGATTTGATTGCCATTGCATCTGCTTCTTCAGTTTCTCCCTTAACTTCAGATTTTTTCTCTTCCATTTTATTTATAGCTTCAGCTTCTTTCTTTTCTTTCTTAACCTTTCTTTAGCGTCAACTTCTTCCCTCTCTTTCTTAGCTCGTGCATTTACATCTTCATTTTCTTTTTTATCCATCACCTTAGTATCTTCCTTTCCCTTAGTTTCTTTTGCGGCCTGAATCTGAGCCTTATCTTTTATTTCCTTGACTGCAGCTTCATCTACCTCTTCGTCTTTCTGTGCCTGTGCTTCGTCTTCATCAGTTTTTTTTTAATTTTAGCTTTTTCGTTTTTCATTTTAGTTGTGGCTTCAGCTTCTTCTTTTTCGTTTTTCGCCTTTACTTCAAGATCTTCTTCATCTTTTGCTTGAATCTTAACTTCTTCACTCTTTCTTAGCTTTTACATCCACTTCCTTCGTTTTTTTTTTAGCTATAGCATCAGCTTCTTCCTGTTTCTTCTCAGTTTCCTCTGCAACCTTAGCCCTATGTTTGTATTTTCTCTTTTTAGCTTTAGCTTTATCTTCTTTTATGTCTCTTTTTGCGTTTGCTTCTGCTTCCTCAGTTATTTTTTTCATCTCAGCTTTTTCCTTTTCAATTTTAACTGTGGCATCATATTCCTTATCTTTCTTAGATTTAGCCTTACTTTCTTCCTCTTCTTTCTCTGTTCTTGCTTCATTTTTTTTCAGCTACAGCTTACTCCTGTTCCTTCTTAATTTCTTTAGCAGCCTCACACTGAACATCCTCTATTTCCTCTTAGCTTCACTACATCTTTGTCTATCTTTGCCTTGGAATGCACTTCTTCAGACTTTTTAGCCTCAGTCATTTCTTTTCTCATTTTAGATGTTACTTCTGCTTCTTTCTTAGCCTTTGCCCCGACTTCTTCTTTATCCTTCTTTGCTTCAGCCTCAGCTTACTCTCATTTTTTCCTAGCTTTTGCTTCTCCTACTTCCTTCTCTTTCTTAGCCTGAGCCTTAGCTTCTTCCTGTTTCTTTTTAGTTTCTTTTGCAGCCTGAGCATCAACATTGTTTCTTCTCTTCTTAGATTCAACTTCATCTACTTCCTTCTTTATTTTTGTCTTTGCTCCCTCTTCTTCAGCAATTGTCTTAATTTCAGCTTTCCGCTGTTTGATTTCAATTGTGGCTTCAGCATCTTCTACTTCCTTGTCTTTTTATTCTGATTTATATTTATCATCAATATCCTTAACTTGAACGTCTTCTTTCTTCTTAAATTCAATGTCTTCTATATTTCGATCTTGAACTACTGTTTCAGCTATTTCTTCTTTCTTAACAGTGCATTCGGCTTCTTTTTTCTGCTCGACCCTAAAGACAACTAGTTCTGTTTGCTCTGCTTTTCCTTGAGTTCAGATTCTTTCTCATCATTTTTAACCATATATTCCGCTCCTTTTTCCTTCGTCCGTAGTTCAGTTTCAACTTCTTCTTTCTTCTTTTCTGCTTTATCTCTAGCCACTTCCTTTTTCTTGTAGCCTCTACAACAAATTCTTCCTCCTGTCCTTTTGTAGTCTTTATCTCGGCTTCGTATATAATATTTTTATCTATAGCCTCAGATTCCTGCTATTTCCCTATTTTCGTATCAACATTAATAATTTCTTTCTGCTCGGCTATTTCAAGCAAAGAAAGGGAGGGAAAAGTTGAAGCGAAAGCAAAGAAGGACAAAGAAGATCTTGGAGTAAAAACTAAAAAAGGAAAAGGAAAAGCTCATGCTATAATTAAAATGGAATCTTCATCCACGTCGTCCTCGTCGAACTCTTTCATTGACAAGAATCGATCGGTCAAGGATCGGGCCGTGTAGGTGTGTTCTACTGTTCGTGTCAGCCAATTTGCATAAAATAAAAATATTATTTTATTACTGAAGAGAAAACGTGTGATGAATTATACCAAATATACCGTGCAGATCTGTTTTGTGCCATCGAAATTTCTCCTTTGGTGTGTGGTCCAAAAGCACACTCATTTTTTGCTATTTTCAAATGTATCATATTATTCTTATATTTCTTGCAACTTGCAAATGACTCTTCCGATACATTAGCATTAAATTATCATAAATGTGTCTTGCGGCCAAACAAGCTATAACCAGGTGGAGCCATAAATCATCATTATCGCGTTAAACTAATCTGATTATCTAACACCGGTCAAATAACGGGTCTCATAAACTAATGGGCCGATAAATTTATTATATAACTGACCTTTCCCAACGATTAAATTAGAAACGAGTTACAAATGTGACAGGGCTAAAAACAATCTAAAAAAAGGATTCATTGTGGTTTCTTATTTGATGGTATGTCACTTAGATTATCATACACTGTGGGTTCAAATTAGCTTCTTGATTAAGGGCGGGTTTCAAAAGTGAAATAGGGCATATGCTTATGCACGTCTCTAAAAGTAAATAATCCAAACTAACTTAAACTTACCCAAAATTCTCATATTTAAAATTGTTTAACATCTTTAGTACAATTTGACTGATCCACCAAACTGGATCGGTCTATTTTTGGAAATCAAGAAATTGGAATAGGAATCTTATTTTTGACTGTTGCCTGGGCTTTCTAAGACGATTCTATCAAGGTTTTCATGTAAAAGTATAAAAATTGCCGTTTTCTCGGTTGCAGTGACAAATATCTCACATTTGACTAAAGAACTGGTTTTTTAATTCAATTTTAGCTGGAAATAAGCCCAAAGTAGATGGGTCTATTTTTAGAAATAAAGAAGTTGCCGTTTTCTCTTTTGCAATTAGGAATATCTTACTTTTGACTGTTGCCTTGGCCTTTTAAGACTATTCTATCAAGGTTTTCATGTAAAAGTATAAAAATCGCCATTTTGTCGATTGTAGTGACAAATATCTCACATTTGATTGAAAAATTGGTTTTTTAATTCAATTTTAGCTGGAAATGGGCCCAAAGTAGATGGGTTTATTTTTATAAATAAAAAAGTTGCTGTTTTCTCTGTTGCAATTAGGAATATCTTACTTTGACTGTTGACTTGACTTTTTTAGAATATTCTATCAAGGTATTCATGTAAAAATATAAAAATTGCCGTTTTTACGGTTGTAAATGCAAATATCTCACTTTTGACAAAAGAATTGGTCTTTTAATACAATTTTAGCTGAAAATGAGCCCAGAGTTAATGGGTCTATTTTTAGAAATAAAGAAGTTGCTATTTTCTTTGTTGTAATTTGGAATATCTTACTTTTGAATGTTGCCTTGGCTTTTTAAGACGATTATATCAAGGTGTTCATGCAAAAGTACAAAAATTGCCGTTTTCTCTGTTATAGATGTAAATATCTTACTTTTAACAATATAATTGGTTTTTAAATGCAATTTTAGCTGAAAATGAGCCCAAAGTATATGGGTCTATTTTTATAAATTAAGAAGTTGCTGTTTTCTTTGTTGTTATTAAGAATATTTTACTTTTGACTGTTGTTTGGGCTTATTAAGATGATTCTATCAAGGTTTTCATGTGAAAGTATAAAAATTGCCGTTTTCTCGGTTGTAGATGCAAATATCTTACTTTTGACAGAAGAATTGGGTTTTTAAGACAATTTTAGCTGAAAATGAGCCCAAAGCCGACGGGTCTATTTTTAGAAATAAAAAGTTGCTGTTTTCTCTGTTGTAAATAGGAATATCTTACTTTTGACTGTTGCCTTGGTTTTTTAAGACGATTCTGTCAAGATGTTCATGCAAAAGTATTAAAATTGCCGTTTTCTCGGTTGTAAATGCTAATATTTTATTTTTGCCAGAAGAATTGGGTTTTTAAGACAATTTTAGTTGAAAATGAGCCCAAAGTCGATGGGTCTATTTTTAGAAATAAAAAAGTTGCTGTTTTCTCTGTTGTAACTAGGAATATCTTACTTTTGACTGTTGCCTGGGCTTATTAAGATGATTCTATCAAGGTTTTCATGTTAAAGTATAAAAATTGCCGTTTTCTCGGTTGTAGATGCAAATATCGTACTTTTGACAGATGAATTGGGTTTTTAAGACAATTTTAGCTGAAAATTAGCCCAAAGTCGATGGGTCTATTTTTAGAAATAAAAAAGTTGCTGTTTTTTCTGTTGTAACTAGGAATATCTTACTTTTGACTGTTGCCTTAGCTTTTTAAGACGATTATATCAAGGTTTTCATGTAAAAGTATAAAAATTGCCGTTTTCTCGGTTGTAGATACAAATATCTTACTTTTGACTGAAGAATTGTTTTTTAAATACAATTTTAGCTGAAAATGAGTTCAAAGTCGATGGGCCTATTTTTAGAAATCAAAAAGTTGCTGCTTTCTTTGTTGTAATTAGGAATATCTTAGTTTTGACTGTTGCCTTGGCTTTTTCAGACTATTCTATCAAGGTTTTCATGTAAAAGTATAAAAATTGCCGTTTTCTCGATTGTAGATGCAAATATTTTATTTTTGCCAGATGAATTGGGTTTTTAAGACAATTTTAGCTGAAAATGAGCCCAAAGCCGACGGGTCTATTTTTAGAAATAAAAAGTTGCTGTTTTCTCTGTTGTAAATAGGAATATCTTACTTTTGACTGTTGCCTTGGTTTTTTAAGACGATTCTGTCAAGATGTTCATGCAAAAGTATTAAAATTGCCGTTTTCTCGGTTGTAAATGCAAATATTTTATTTTTGCCAGAAGAATTGGGTTTTTAAGACAATTTTAGTTGAAAATGAGCCCAAAGTCGATGGGTCTATTTTTAGAAATAAAAAAGTTGCTGTTTTCTCTGTTGTAAATAGGAATATCTTACTTTTGACTGTTGCCTTGGTTTTTTAAGACGATTCTGTCAAGATGTTCATGCAAAAGTATTAAAATTGCCGTTTTCTCGGTTGTAAATGCAAATATTTTATTTTGGCCAGAAGAATTGGGTTTTTAAGACAATTTTAGCTGAAAATGAGCCCAAAGTAGATGGGTCTATTTTAAGAAAGAAAGAAGTTGCTGTTTTCTCTGTTGTATTTAGGAATAACTTACTTTCGACCGTTGCCTTGGCTTTTTAAGATGATTCTATCAAGTTTTCATGTAAAAGTATAAAAATTGCCGTTTTCTCGGTTGTAGTTGCAAATATCTTACTTTTGACAGAAGAATTGTTTTTTAATACAATTTTAGCTGAAAATGAGCCCAAAGTCGATGGGTTTATTTTTAGAAATTAAAAAGTTAATATTTTCTCTGGCGTAATCCCACTTCTGATGTAAGAGAAATGATGGACTAGATAATTCGCTGTACTTCTAATTCAAAACACTCTATTAACGAAATATCAAAATACGAATCGTAATACAATAGTCAAGACAGCCTTTTCTATCTATCTTCCATTATATAAGCTTCCAACGCTTCGTCATGTTTTGGATTCGCAATTCGATGCGTCGCTCGGCAACCTGACTTTACACTGGTTCAATATCCCAACATTGTATAGTGGCTCTAACACACGCCACATTTAAAATGGACATACATTTAAACACACTTACCTTCAGAAAATCTCGCAACCACACAACTTCCGGTTTGGGATCCCCTGTCACTTCGCAAAGGATTGTCACGTTGTCGCCTTCGTATGCCTCGGTGTTCAGTGGTTTCTTTAAGAACTTTGGTTCTCTAGAATATCTTCAAAGGCGATGTTATTAGGTCAGTTTATGTACTGATGATGATTCAGAATTAATGTCAAAAGACAACCATACTTACGGAATGTCTCTTGTTTCATCTACAACTTCTCTCAGCGCTCCCTCTCTTTCTAATACGTCTACATTGGCGGAAGTCTCGCTTCTGCCAACAATATTCGTCGCTACGCAATTGTATACTCCTCTGTCTTTGTTAGTAACTTGACCAATGGCGAGCTCAACGCGACCGTCATACGACAACGTCATGACTGTGTGTCTGGACGGCCTTAGTCGGATCTAGAGATAATTTTGAAATTAATAATAATTGAAAAAATGATCTTCGTATATCAAAAGCACACTAAGTTAAGTTATGTTAATGTAACTTAATTCAAGGCTCCTTCTTCAATGCCTTTTTGGAGAATGAGGGCGGAGTTTGTTAATAAATTCATCAATAAAATACTAACCCCGTCTTTATACCACATCACGCCAACGCTCGGATAAGCTTCCACTCGGGCGGACAGCCGCAGTTCTTCGCCCACTTTCACTTGACACCGAGAAGGTTCCAAGTGGGTACTAAAATGAGGCGCGATGTAAGCCTTGATACCCTTATCCACCACCAGGTGGCATTTACAAGCAACTGAACCGAACTTGTTCGATGCGAAGACCGAATAAACTCCGGAGTCTTCCAGGTTGGCTTTGTCAATTTCGAGGGTATGGAACGAGTCTTCCGACGAGGAAGCGAAACGACCTAAAGGAACAAGGAATCGCTTAATTAAAAATTACAATAAAAAAAGAATTATAGCACTCGACGCGCGTTTCGCTAACCATGTTAGCATCATCAGATGATTAAAACTAAATTTGAAATGTACCTAACTCCCTTTTATACTAAATGTTTGCTGGTTAATCAAGCGGTACTAAAGGAACCAATCCTGGAATCCCAGTAGTCACGCTCGATCAACCAATACAATGTACTATACGGAATAGGCCCTCTATCTCTATTTAAACTATTCTTACATTTAATAATTTCCATACTTTCATATGCGTCTAATAATGTCCTATCAATTATATGAATTAATTTTATTTTATTTTAAATTTTTATTTTTATTTTTTTAAAATTTTGTTTTTATTGTTTTTAATTTTAGAATTTTTTTTTTGATATTTAAATTTTTTTTTTTATAATTTTCTTTTATTTTTTTTTTAGTATTTTTTTTTTTTTAATTTTTTTTTTTTTTTTATTTTTTTTTCGTTATTTTTTTTTAATATTTTTTATCTTTTAAATTTTTTCCTATCTCCAAATCTCATCAGTTATATTATGAATTAATTTAAATTATTTTAATTTTTTTTTAATTTGTTTATTTTTTTTTTCTAATTTTTATTACTCTACTCTACCTCGATAGAATATTTGAAACCGCTGGATTGGAAGGGGAGGGCCAAATAATTGGCCGTCCCTGTCGCCTGACTTAACCAAACTGACTTCTTTTTGTGGGGCTACGTTAAGGAAACTTTTTATCAGGAACCCTAAAACCACACCTGAGAACATGCAGCAAAGAATCCGCAACGCATTTGGAAGTTAGCCTCTAGCCATTGATTTGTTTACTTTTTAGAGAACCTGTTTAAATGGCTGCACTGTCCAGTCACTTGGTTCCAGCAGGTTTAGTGGGTCAGATGATTGGCTTTTAATACGACAATCTGGGTTCGATTCCCGAGTGGCCAGACTTGTTTTAAGGTCATGTTTGTAAATAGTGTTTGTTCTTCATTTTGGGTATGCCTCGGGTTAGTTTTAGTTGGTAGTGCCCCCGGAGCGAGCGAAGCGAGCGGAGGGCCATGCGTGAAGTGAAACATTAGACAATCCTTCTAAATAGTAAACAAACCATTATGATTTATAATAGTTGCTCGCTAGAGGCGAGTCCTTTGAAAACATTACACCCGATCTTTTAAGAAGAGTGGCAAGGTATTTTGATGTACGCCTTCATTTGTGCTTAGAAGATAATGGAAGACACATTGAACATAAGTTCTAGTAGAAAATTAATGCTTGTAATTTTCATATCTGGTATCAAAATGGTAATTTTGGTAGAATGGTAATTTTCCAGAAAAACATAGCGTGGCATCTAAAATGAATTGTTCTTTGGCCGATAGCCCCCAGCCGCAAGAATACACTGTTTTCAATTGTGTAGATCCAAAGGATGCCATTGTTTTTAATGTGGTTGTTACTCCTGGTTTGCGAACCACCGTCACTTGTTCTCCACCCATTTCAAAGCGACTTTCATGGAACAGGAAAGCGCGTGCGTTATTAAACAAGTAACACGGTTTTGTGACATCCTTTGGTGTGAATATACCTTCAATGCAAATATAACTCTCTGATATATCCAAAATTAGGTCTTAAGAGTGTACGGGTATGCGAATTTGAACAAAATGTGAAACTATGGATACTAAAATTTGTACAGGAAAACGCACGTTCCTAGAAAAAGATTTTAAGCCGCTTAACGTCCAAAGATAACCGAACACTTACCGGTCAATGGTAACGCTTCACCGTCTTTGAACCATCTCACTTCCGGTTCCGGACAGCCGGCCACTTGGCAGGTAAGTCGAACGGGATAAGTCATTTGCACTCTTCTGTCTCTCAGTCGCATTGTGAAATGTGGCGGCAGATCTTTGGTGCTATCGTAGTCTTTTAGGAACCTAAAAAATGCAGTAAAATAGCGTTTAGTTATTCATTATATTAATAAATTACGTAATAATAATATTCAGTTACTTACAATTTTAAATTTCGATCGGCCACCAGCACCTTAGAGTCCCGTACCACGCATAACCTGGCGAACGTGGATACCCGTCCCGCTTTGTTCACGGCTTCGCACATGAACCTTCCCGTGTCCACTTCCTGGACGTTGCTTATATTCAAGGAGCACAAGCCGCTGTTCTTGGTGGCGATGGTATATCGGTCATTTTCGTCGGCGAAGATTTCCCTAGTGTCTTTTAGCCATCTAATTTTGGGCGACGGTTCCCCTTTAACCTACACATCAAATTAGTTGTCTAAACCCGTCAAAACTTGAAAATGCACAAGTAGATATAGATGGCGGGTTCTTTTTTTAAAAACCTTTATTACTGATATTGCAGTCATTTTAATTAATCAATTAATAGTTAAACGACTGTAGGTCGTTTGCCTCATATATCGTATATATCACATTTTGATTAAATAGGCCATAGTTGTGTAAATGCGGTTTAGCTTCCTAATCACCTATATAACTTGGACGCGTTGATGGTCCGCAGTACTTACCTCACATTCCAGAGATATATCGGATCCCACCAACACCTTCATCTGTCCTGGAAGAATCCTAGTAAATTCGGGCATTTCTTCTGGTTTCCCGACTGTGAAAGGCGAACTAACCACGCTCTCGCCCCAACCATATCTGGAAGAGAAACAACAATGTGTTACTCATATAGTTCAGCGAGAATATTTCCGAAATTTTTAAATTTCTTTAAATTGGAACATAACTTGCAAAAATATGCTAAATAATTCTAATTAAAGGCGTTGCGTTTAAAGCTTAGTTCCATAGATACGTACCTATTTCTTGGTGTAACTCTGAACTGGTACTCTCCCCCGGTTACCAAATTGAAGGCGTCGAAACTAGTCAAGACGCTCATTCCCAACGTGGTCCATTTGGCGCCGCCGTCGCTGCCTTTGTGCCAGACGTCCACGCGATAGGCCAGCACCGGCGCTATACTGGTCTGGTCTGGTTTACTCCAGGACAAGGAAACCCAATTTCGGCCGGAATCTTTCACCGTAGGCTCGGAGGGGATTGCACTCGGGACATCTGAAATTAGATATTAGGAAGACAAAAAAGAAGCACATGGCATTGATCTATCTATAGAAGCGGAAGGGTTTTTAGAAACAATTTTCATTTATAATATTAAGAGAAAAAAAAGAAAAAAAAAGAAAAAAAAGAAAAAAAAAGAAAAAACAACAGAAAAAAGAAGAAAAACAAAAAAGAAAAAAAAAGGGAAAAAAGGAAAAAAAAAAACAGAAAAAAGAGGAAAAACAAAAAAGAAAAAAAAAGGATTTGCAAAGTAAAAAAAAGGCAAAAAGCTGTTTTAGTGTATTTTACCGAAGGTTCCAAACCCCAACATGGTATAATATTATCATTAGCATTGAAATATGCTATCTTGTGAAGATAAGCTACAGTGAAGATAAACGGTTAATTAACTGTCTGGACCTCATACCTTTACGATATAGTCGCTCCCTGTAAGACGGTATATCATCCAGTATGTCCTGCGCAGGTTCTCTATTCGGCGTAAGCGATCTCGCCCTCTCTCTCAGTCGCACAGTGAAGAACGCCCTGTCGCATCCGATCCGATTTTTTGCCATGATGCAGTACGTCCCGGAATCGTCAAGCGTAGCCCTTTTTAACGTGAAACGGATGTAATCGTCCGAGGTCCATTTCATCGATCGCATGCTGTCAGTTATATCGGTGAGCCCTTTCATCCAAGTAACTGAAAGTAAAGGGAAACATTTGTATAAAAACTTTTTATGGGGATAGCGCTTCTAAATGTGTCTGCAAAGTACTAGTACTTCCGAAATTAGCAAAGCAAGGCTAGGAAGCTCTAGAAATATATCGGTTGTACCATAAATAATTTTTGGGTTATATGATTGATAATAACTAATAATAGTAGTGTGTTAAAGAGAGTGAGTCCTCACGGAGGAGTAATTTACCCCGCCGTCAGGATTCACTCTCTTTAACACACTACGAACAATGTTTATTAATTTAGAGGGTCGTCCATGGCATTATTAATAATCATTTTAAGCAAAATATGTAACGAGTTTTATGGTAAGAAAAAGAGAAAAAATGGAACGATTATTGTATAAAGTTAAATCCTTCCGATTTTGAAAAAGTTTGTCAACTCCAAGCATTTTTATATTTCCATTTTACGCCGTGTATGAACCATCTTGAAAACTCTTGAACAAATAATTGCGCATTTAGACCGAGTTTAGGGTTCTTGCTCCAAACCTTGGAAAGTGGGCTGTTCGAAAAGTCGAAGCCAAAGTTTGAAATGCGGTACCAATAAAACCTAAACTCGAAATGTAAAAATCATGTTAACAGCAATAATCAAATTTTGATGAACCTAAATATCAATGAGCGGCATAATAAAATCGAGATTGGAATTTAGAAAACATGTAAACAAACGTTAATAACCCATTAAAATCGGCGGCGACTTAAATGTTCTTAGTGAATACAATTGAATAATGGAAATTCTAGAGTTTCGAGGCGAAAAACAAGCCTTGAAAGAAGATATAAAAAGAAAAATAGCTCGGAAAGAAGGGCAGTACAAGATTCTTAAAACGCGAATAATAGTGATACAATAATCTTTAAGAGCGATAATTAGTTTTCACGCGGGTTGAATATTTTTGACAGAAAACAGTTTATAAACAGTGCATTTCATCTTTATTGTATTTTATATATGATTTATAACTTCTAACTTTGCAGAAGCTAACAATCTTAGTAATACATTCAACAATGAAACAAAATTAACCGTCAAAGATTGGCTGAGGTGTTATATGGAGAGGAATCCGCAACTAAGTTTCCGTTAGCCAGAAGGTACAAGTCTTAACTGTATATCTTCATTAACGCCGAAGCTGTTGGAATTTTGTAAAATCCTGAAACAGGCAAGCATCAACCTTTAATGTCGATGAGTCCAGTATAACAACTTTCCGGAAAAATAAATGTCAAAAAAGACAAAAACAAGTAAAAATTGCTATTTTAGCCGAATGTATCATCAGTGCAACTGGTTCCTATGTCTCACCAATGATAATTTATACCAGAAAACGCATAAGTAGAGAAGAGCGGACCAATTGGATCAATTTATTCATGTTCTGACAATATATGGTCAAATGATGTGTTATTTCGACTACTAAATCAGTTTGCTAGCCATAAACCACTTAAGCCTTTTACTATAACCCTCCGACGTTTGTAATATTTTCTACTAGGCTTATGAAGTTCATTACCATCTTCTTTAAAGTTATCTGTCATAGTTGTAAGTTAAGAATGTTTA
>MU189323.1:24979-37695 GCA_016904865.1 Pissodes strobi | reverse complement strand
TTTATTCAATCTATATGACATACCTTTCGGTTTTGGGTCGCCAGTAACTCTAAACGAAACTGTGATATCTTCTCCTTCGGTAACCCGCATATATTTATCCGGTCTGGATAAAAACATGGCCGGTTTTCCATCCCTGACACGAGACGGATGTACAACCTGGACGTAGGCAGATGTTTCTATTTTTCCTCGGGCATTGACAGCCCTAAAAAAAATTTAGGAAATTAATTTGTAAAATATCGTTTTGAAAATAGTGACCGCAATGCTAATATTATACCTGCACGTATATTTCCCCGCTTCGTACTCGTTGATATTGGGTACCAGCAAAGTATGAAGGTGTCGTTCGACGAACGTCTTGTGTCTTGGAGAGGATTTTGCTAATTTCTGACTTTCTTTGTACCAAGTCACCTCAGCAGGTGATCCTTTTACCTCAACCTACGAGCAAAACCTTTAATTTAAGAAGACCCGTTTCTATATTCGGTATGAAATACGATACCTGCAACGCCATGACGCCACCGTGTGGAACGAAAGCGTCCGTAAGTACACCAGAAAAGTAGGGCCGAGCGGAGCTCGGTGTTCCATTAGTATGAGGAATGAAGGAACAAGCTGGAGAATATCTAAAAAGACAATGAATCGAAATGTGTCATTTTTGTTCATAGAATCTACTAATTACCTGGAACTGCTAGTATCTCTGTGAGAAGTTCTTTCCTTAATTCGCTTCTTCATGTAATCTTCTTTACCGCTAAAGGTAAACTCGTAAGAGACCTGATCGAACCAGTCTCCACTTTCCGCCTTACAGGTGTATCTGCCACTATCATGTTTATCCGGACCAGCGATAGTTAGTCTGGCAACGCCATCGGCTAGATAGGCCTGGCGATATTTTGAGTCCCCGGGCAGTTCTTCATTGTCTTTATACCATTTCAGAGATGGAGCTGGGTGACATCTATAAGGAAAAGTGGTTAACTATTGTTCAGGAAACAGAAGATAGGAGTAGATATGTTCTATATGTTTATCACATTCACAGTTGTAGTCTTTTTGAAGAATAAGGCCCCGGGTTCTACATAAAGGAACACTAAATTAAATTACCTTATGCGACATTCCAAAATAGCCTCATCATGGGAGACCTTATACTGTTCCCTGATAGCTCTCGTGAACGTGGGAGTCACGGGAAGAGCATCAACGCTTTCTTTAACCATCAATTGGGCCGATGTACTGCTGAAACCATGCTCGTTTCTAGCAACACAAGTATAGTCACCGCTATCGTTGCAGCTGGCATTTAGAATTTCTAGTGTGGCCACGTTGTTTTCAAATGCTTTAAGGAAAATACAATATTTTAATTATTATAATAAAACAACACCAAAACTGGCATCAGTTTCATCGATCATGAATAACAGACAGAATGAGAGACAGCTTTTTATGAGGGGCTGTGTTGAGGGGCTGTACACCTTTAAAACAGCCCCTCATTCATATAGCCCAAGTCGGCGATGTTTCAATACAACCCCTCATTAAAAAAAACAGCACCTCAATACAGCCCCTCATAAAAAGCTGTTTGCCACTGCGCACCTATGCCGCGGCGGCTGGCGGTTGCAGAACATATTATCTATTTCTACTTATAGAAACTTTTGGCGTGATTTACCTTGGTAGTAGTTCAAGTGTCCTTCAATATTGGTTCCGTCTTTCAACCAGGCTATTGCCATTTCACTTTCGCTAATAACGCTACAAGTCATCTTTACTCTAGTGTTCGACGAACACGTACGATCCGATAACGATGTAGTAAAAATGGGTTTCTTGCCTAAAATATTTCACTTTAGTTTATAAATAATACACTTACATACGCACATAACATACCACTATATCTTGGTCCATGGTAAGTTGTCGGTTTAAAAAGATCTTCATCGACATCGAAACTATCTTTCCCTGTAAAGCTGAGTAGCTCCCGATCTCTTTCCTTTTCGAACCTTTCATTATATATCTTTGCGTCCACTTTCACGTCTGATTTGTACTCGGGAATATGAGTAATAGGCTCTAAAAATAATTAATTAAAAAAAGTTAAAATTTGTTACAAATCATTAAAATTAATTACCTTTGGTTTCATCCTTTTCAAAGCCAGATTCATTTTCTGTTCTTGCTTTAGCCTCTGTTTCCTTCTTTTTAATTATTTTCTCGCCACCTAGCTTATTTTTCTCTTTAGATATTTCTATAGCCTTCTCAGACTCTTCCTTTACTTTCTTACCTTTTTTAGCCTCATCTTTCTTCAACTTAGCTCTACCTTCGGATTTCTCGCTTTCTTTTTTAACCTTGGACCCAGCTTTTATCTGTTCCTTTTCATATTCAACTTCTTTCTTGTTCTTATCTTCAGCTTCAGCTTCTCCCTGTTTCTTCTTCGTTTCTTTTATACCCTGAGCCTCAGCTGCTTTAGATTCATCTACTTCTTTATCTTTCGTTTCGTTTGCTTTGGCTTCTTTAGTTTTCTTCTTATGCTCAAGTTTTCCCTTTTTCATTTCAATGATAGCTTCAGCTTCTTTCTTATATTTTTCAGTCTTGGCGTTAGCTTTTTCTATATCCTCCTGTGCGTTAATATCAGATTCTTCTTTAGTACTTATTTCCGCTTCTTCGTTCTCTTTTCTTGCCAGAACCTCAGCTTCTTCTTGTTTCTTCTTAGTTTCTTTTGCAGCGTGAGCTTCAACCTTGTCTCTCCTCTTCGCAGCTTTAGCTTCATCTACTTTGTCTTTCTTTGGCCTTGCTTCCATTTCTTCAGTTTTTCCGCTAATTTCAGCCTTTTCCTTTTCTATGGTGATTGTAACTTCAGCTTTTTCCTTACCTTTTTTAGCATTAACCTCGACTTCATCTGTATTTTTCTTTGCGTTCGCCTCAGCTTCTCCTTTCTCTTTCTTAGCTCTTGTTTCCGCTTCTTCCTTCTCAATTTTAGCCGCTTTTACCGTTTTAGCTTTTTCTTCATTTGATTTCTCGTCTTTCTTTGCCTCTGCTTCCGCTTCTTCAGCTTTTTTCTTTACTTCAGCTTTTTCCTCTTTCATTCTAATTGTAACTTCTTCTTTATCTTTCTTAGCCTTTACCTCAAGAACTTCTTTATCTTTCTTTACTTTAGCCTCAAGTTCTCCCCTCTCTTTCCTATCTCTTGCATCCACTTCTTCCTCCCCCTTTTTAGCTATAGCATCAACTTCTTCCCGTTCCTTCTTAGTTTCTTTTGCGACAAGAGTTTCAACTTTGTCTTTTATTTTCTCAGCTGCTGCTTCATCTACTTTTTTATCTATTTTTGCTTTTGCTTCGGATTTTTCAGTTTTTCTCGTAGTTTCAGCTTTTTCCTTTTTCATTTTAATTGTTGCATCAGCTTTTCCTTTTTCTTTCCGAGTCTTTACTCCAAGATCTTTATCCTCGTTTGCATTAGCTTCAACTTCTTCCCTCTCTTTCTTTGCTCTGGCATCCACTTCCTCCTTATCTTTTTTAGCTATAGCCTGAGCTTCACCTTTTGCTTCATCAGCTTCATTATCTTTCTTTACCTTTCCTTCCGCTTCTTCACTTTTTTTCTTAATTTCGGCTTTTTCCTTTCCCATTTTAATTGTAGCTTCAGCTTCATCTTTATCTCTCTTAGATTTCGTCACAAGATTTTCTTTATCCTTCTTTGCTCTAGACTCAACTTCTTCTTTCTCCACCTTAGGTCTTGCATCTATTTCTTCCTTCTCTTTTTTAGCAATAGCATCAGCTTCTTCCTGTTTCATTTTAGTTTCTTTTGCAACTTGAGCATCAGCGTTGTCTTGCATCGTCTGAGCTTTGACTTCATCAGCTTCATTGTCTATTTCTACCTTCGCTTCCGCTTCTTCACTCTTTCTCTTAATTTCAGCATTTTCCTTTTCCATTTTAATTTTAGCTTTGGCTCCTTCTTTGTCTTTCTTAGCTTTTGTCGTAAGATCATCTTTATCCTTCTTTGCTTTAGCTTCAACTACTTCCCTTTCTTTCTTTGCTCTTACATCCACTTCCTCCTGATCGTTTTTAGCTATAGCTTGAGCTTCACCTGCGTCTTTTCTGGTCTCAGTTTTGGCTTCATCAGCTTCACTGTCTTTCTTTACCTTTGCTTCCGCTTCTGCACTTTCTTTCTTATTTTCAGCTTTTCCTTTTTTCATTTTAATTTTAGCTTCAGCTTCTTCTTTATCTTTTTTAGCTTTCGTCGCAAGATTTTCTTTATCCTTCTTTGCTCTAGACTCAACTTCTTCTTTCTCCATCTTAGCTCTTGCATCCATTTCTTCCTTCTCTTTTTTAGCAATAGCATCAGCTTCTTCCTGTTTCATTTTAGTATCTTTTGCAACTTGGGCCTCAGCGTTGTCTTTCATCGTGTTAACTTTGACTTCATCAACTTCATTGTCTAATTCTACCTTTGCTTCCGCTTCTTCACTTTTTCTCTTAACTTCAGCATTTTCTTTTTCCATTTTAATTTTAGCTTTAGTTTCAAGATCTTCTTTATCCTTCTTTGCTTTAGTCTCAACTCCTTCCCTCTCCTTCTTAGCTCTTTCATCCACTTCTTCCTGCTCTTTTTTAGTCATAGCATCACCTTCTTCCTGTTTCTTTTTCGTATCTTTTGCAGCCCGAGCCTCAGCTTTGTCTTTTCTGTTCTTGGCTCTGGTTTCATTAATTTTTTTATCTTTCATTGATTTTGCATCTGCTTCCTCAGTTTTTCTCATAACTTCAGATTTTTTCTCTGCCATTTTAATTGTGGTTTCAGCTTCTTCCTTTTCTTTTTCAGCCTTTGCATCAAGATCTTTATCAATAGTTGCTTTAGCGTCAACTTCCTCCCTCTCTTTCTTAGCTGGTGCATCCACGACTTCCTTCTCCATTTTATCCATAGCATCAGTTTCTTCCTCTCTCTTAGCTTCTTTTACGATCTGAATTTTTTCTTTAACTGCGATATCATCTACGTCTTTTTCTTTTTTCGCCTTTACTTCAAGATCTTCTTTATCCTTTGCTTGAGTCTTAACTTCTTCCCACTCTTTCTTAGCTGTTACATCCTCCTTCTTCTCTTTTTTAGCTTTAGCATCAGCTTCTTCTTGTTTCTTCTCAGTTTCCTCTGCAACCTGTACCCCAGTTTTGTCTTTTCTCTTTTTAGCTTTAGTTTCTTCTCCTTTTATGTCTTTCTTTGCGTTTGCTTCTGCTTCCTCAGTTATTTTTTTCAACTCAGCTTTTTCCTTTTTAATTTTAAATGTGGCATCATCTTCTTCCTTATCTTTCTTAGATTTAGCCTTACTTTCTTCCTCTTCTGTCTCTGTTCTTGCTTCATCTTCCTTATTTTTTTCAGCTACAGCATCATCCTGTTCCTTCTTAGTTTCTTTAGCAGCCTGACACTGAACGTCCTCTTTTTTCCTCTTAGCTTCATCTTCATCTTTGTCTACTTTTGCCTTGGCTTGCACTTCTTCAGACTTCTTCTTAGCCTCAGTCATTTTTTTTCTCATTTTAGGTGTGACTTCTGCTTCTTTCTTAGCCTTTGCCTCGGCTTCTTCTTTATCTTTCTCTGCTTTTGCCTCAACTTCTTCCCACTTTTCCTTAGCTTTTGCTTCCTCTTCTTCCTTCTCTTTCTTAGCCTTACCCTCAGCTTCTTCCTGTTTCTTTTTAGTTTCTTTTGCAGCCTGAGCATCAACTTTGTTTTTTCTCTTCTTAGATTCAACTTCATCTACTTCCTTCTCTATGTTTGCCTCTGCTTTCTCTTCTTCAGCAAATGTCTTAATTTGAGCTTTTTGCTCTTTGATTTTAATTGTGGCTTCAGCATCTCCTACTTCGTTGTCTTTGTATTCTGTTTTATCTTTATCTTCCATATCCTTAACTTGAACTTCTTCTTTCCTCTTAAATTCAGTGTCTTCTATCGTTTTCTCTTCAACTACTGTTTCAGCTATTTCTTTTTCTTTCTTAACAGTGCATTCAGCTCCTTCTTTCTTCTTTTCTGCTTTATCTTTAGCCACCTCGTTTTCCTTAGCAGCCTCTACAACAAATTCTTCTTGCCCTTTTGTAGTCTTTATCTCGGCTTCTTCTATAATTTTTTTAGCTATAGCCTCAGATTCCTGCTCAGCTGTTTCTATAGAATTTACTTCAGTTTTCGCTTCTGCTACATCCAAATGTCCTGTTGCTTCCTCATCTTTATTTTTAACTTTAGCTTTTGATTTTTCATGTTCCTTTGTGTCTGTTTTTCCCGCCTTATCTATAGCTTCTTTGTCTATTTTACTCTTTACTTCAAATTCTTCACTCTCTTTCTTAGGTTCAATTTCAGTTTCTTTTCTGTCTTTCTCAGTTTTAACTTTTCTTTCTCTTTTCTTCTTTTTTGCCTCTCCTGTAGCTTCTTTTTCCTTCTCTTTTTTCTTTTTATAATCTGCCTCTTGCTCCTCTTTTTTAGCCGCATCTTCATCAGCTATCTCTGTCGCTTTCTTAGCCGCAGCTTTATTAGTTTCGCTTTCTTTTGCTTCCGCTCTTTTCTTCTCTAGAATTTCTTCAACTTCACCTTCTTCTTTTCCCTGCTTATATTTAAGTTCATCTTCATTCTTAGCTCTATCTTCATCGACTTTCTCTTGCTTAGCCTTAGGTTCAATCTTAACTTTGGCTTCTTCTTCATCGGTTTTCTCACTCTCTTTCTCGGTTTTGGTATCAGTTTTTACTCGTGCCTCCTCTATCTTTTCCGTATACTTGGCTTCATCTTCTACAATATCCTTTTTAGCCAGGGCTATAGATTCACTTTTTTCTTCCTCAACTGCAGGTTTTTGTTCCCCATTCTTACCTACACTCTTATCATCAATCTCCTTCATAATATTAGGATCCTTAGTCGCGACTTCTTCGTTTCTGCTTTCAGCTTTAGCCATCTCATTCGGAGCCTTCCCCTTTTCGCCATTAACACTAACTTCGTGTTTTGCATCTGGTTCAGCCCCTTCATTTTCTTTGTGCTTGGTATCCGATTCCGTAATCTCTTTCATATCCTTAACTTTTGCTTCAGTTCCTTCTTTCTCCTCGCTCACTTTTTCATTTTCTTGATAAATATTTTCCTCAGCTATTCCTTTTTCTACTTCACTTCTCTTTGGCTCTTTCTTCTCTAAATCTTCTTCCTCTCCCTTTTCCATATCTTTAGATGCTCTCTGCTCATCTAGTAGCGATTCAG
Organism: Pissodes strobi; assembly: GCA_016904865.1. Lineage (NCBI taxonomy): Eukaryota > Metazoa > Arthropoda > Insecta > Coleoptera > Curculionidae > Pissodes > Pissodes strobi. The sequence goes on along the minus strand of MU189323.1, from coordinate 30,554 downwards.
GCTGCAGTATCAGCTCAACTCCCTTCTCTGGTTTTAAGATATCTTCATCTGTTTCGTCGCCTTGTATAACTAATATTTCTTTAATGTCGTCATCTAATTCATCAATATCCTTTGCAATACTTATTAGACATTCTCTTAAACTGACCAATTCAGCGCAAATACCTCCCAAAACTGGTGACGATCCAATAGCGTTGATGCTTTTGGCTAATTGAGTGTCTATTTTCCTTAAAGCCTGCTTTAAACTGCCTTTTCGGGGAATTATATCTTCTTCTGCTTTAATGTTCGCAACAATTTCTTTAAATGCATCTAGCTCCGCTTGTAAATTTAGTTCTGCTAATTCTTCATCTAAGTCATTCGCAACATCATCCTTCATTAACAGCAAATCCTTTCGAGATGTCGAAAGTTTGTCCATTAGTTGGACTAAAGGATTCGAAGCCCTATATAGGAAAGTATCTCGATATAAACTATTGTTGAGTTCCTTGGCGTGTTTCTCTAGAGATTTAGAGAACTTAAAGTCATTTCGTTTGGTCATGGCGACTTTAAAGAAATCTTTCATCAAACTGGTAAGGACACTGGCAAATATCTCCAATGACTGGTTTAAAATTTCCATCTTTTCGTTTAAAGACACCATATTGGTAACTTGCTCAATGTCCTGCTTGCAACTTGCTAAAATATTAACGATTTCCAACTCTTTATTTTGTACGTGTTTCAAAGAATGGGGGTCATTTAAAATGTCTCCCAAAAACAAGGAGAAGCTGGCGAAATCGTCTCCTAAATTGTTAATTTTTGCGAAATAATCAGCATTAAAATCGGCAGTGTTATCTCCAATGTCTTCGGCTAATGACAGATTTTCGAAAAGCATTTGAATCGGTTCTAATAATGACTCCAATTTTAATATACTTACTTCGTCTATATCTTTAAAAACGCCCGCATTTGCGCTTATATTCTCAGTTGTATTTCTGACAAATTCAAGAGAAGTTCGTAAATTAATCAAAGCCTTGAAATCCTTCCTTTCTTTATTGAATTCTGCAACACATTCGCTTAAAGCTCCCTTAAATGCAATCAGTGCTGGCTCTATTTTGAGCGGTGAAAACTTTTCTTCAAAATTGACGTGGTCTATAAAGGCAATCATTTGCTTTAATCCTTGACAAATTGCAGGCCTTTCAACGTCTAAAATATCTGAAGATGCTAAGCTTGCCTTCACTAGTTCTAGAGTCGATTTCATTTTCTCGAGAGGATCTTTGCTTTCCTTTAAGAAAATGTCTAAAATTTCCGCCTGATGAGAATCATCAGTATCTGCTGCAACTTTAATGCTTTGAATGGTTGCACTCAAAGGCATTTCGATATTTAAAAGAACCGACATAGCCTTTTGTGAAATGCTTTCAGTGATAAGATTGTGGAGCTCTGTTTCAACCACCATGAAAGGGCGTAAAAGAGCATCAATTTTCATCAATTTTTCTTTCGCTATTGCTTCAGCCAAAGATGCTTCGATATCAGACACCACCTGGTTGAAATCCTGCAAAGGTATGAAGATAGTTTCTAATAGGTTCGTATCGACGGGAAACAAAAGCACATTTTCAGTGACATTCTTGACAATTTTTAGCGCTTTATGCAAGCTCCTAAGATCAATTTCACGGGCGTCATTCATTTTAACTGTCTCTATTAACAAGATTTCCAATGGAGAAATTAAGTCATTTAACATATCATAGACGCTATCTGATATTACTTCATTGGCACCCTTCTTGCACTGAGATTCAACGAACTCGAGAGCTTGATGTAGTTGCTGCAGGGGGGTTTCGAGGTTGCATAAAAGCTTTAGGTGTTCCGGTAACACATTCGCTTTTGCTTTAAGAATGATTACTTCTTCTTTCATCTGATCTATGGGAATTCTTAAATTACTTACAATTTGTATATATTTTCTGTCACTCTCTGATAATTTTTTATTATCCTCTTCCGATTCCTGATCTAATACAGCCTGGATTTTACTCAAAGAAGCAGTTAACATATCTAGAGGTGCTTCCAAAAGCTTGGCGCTCTGTGCTTGAGAGGGAACATGTTTAACATTCTGGACTGATTCATTTAAGGAAGCAACAGCCTGCTTTAGTTCAGGTGTTTGTTGCTTTGTTGCCTCTTTTAACTGGACGATCACAACATTTACCTCTTCCAAAGGCTTAATAATATTCACGAGACTTTCGGCGTATTCATTAGATAAGTCTTCCATAGTTTCTGGAGCGTTCACAATTTGTTCTAAAGCTGCTTTGATTGCATTCACTGGCTCTTCGATGTGTTGTAGATACGCTTGTTGAGGAGAAGCTTTTACATCCTTAGTTTGCTGCTTCAAAGACAGAATTTCATCAGAAACTCTTAGAACTGCTTCCAATAATAGTTTTGCTGCGTGTTGGTGTTGTCTTTTAACTTTCTCGGAACATTCATGATCTAATACCTCCTGCGCTTGACTTAAGGAAGCCGCCAACAACTCTAAAGGTCCCTCCAATAGCTTGACGCTTTGTGCTTGAGAGGGGATATGTAACACATTCGTGACTGATTCCTTTAAGGAAGCAACTGCTTGTTGAAGCTCGGATTTCTGCTCTTCGGAAACTTCTGGTTTAAGTGCTACCTCTCTAGACTGAATGATCACTGCATTAAGTTTTTCCAAAGGACGCTTCATTTGCAAGAGCTTTTCTGCTTCTACACTGGACATATCTTCTATAGCTTCCGAAGGGCTCAAAATATGTTCTAAGGCTGTTTTAATTGCCTCTACAGGTTCTTCGATTTGTTGCAAACTGGCTTGCTGGGGAATCATTTTTTCATCTGTTGTTTGTTGCTTCAAATACTGAATTTCACTTGAAACTTGTTGGACTGTTTCCAATAACACTTTTGCAACGTGTAAGTCCTTTCTATCGACTTTCACGTCAGAATCTTGATCTAGCCCTTCCTGGAGCTGACTAAGGGAAGCTGTCAGCATCTCTAGAGGTCCTTCCAAAAGTTTGACGCTCTGTGCTTGAGAGGGAATAAGTAACACATTCGTGACTGATTCTTTTAAGGAAGCAACTGCATGGTTAAGTTCAGGTTTCAGTTGTTCCGAAACTTCTGGTTTAAGTGTTGCCTCTCTAGACTGAATGATCACTGCATTAAGTTTTTCCAAAGGATGCTTCATTTTCAAGAGCCTTTCTGCGTCTACACTGGACATATCTTCTATAGTTTCCGAAAGGTTCAAAATATGTTCTAAGGCTGTTTTAAGTGCATCTACAGGCTGTTCGATTTGCTGCAGACTTGCTTGCTGAGGAACCACTTTTACATCTTTGGTTTGTTGATTCAAAGACTGAATTTCACTTGACACTTGTTGCACTGTTTCAAATAACACTTTTGCAACGTGTAAGTCCTTTCTATCGACTTTCTCGTCAGAATCTTGATCTAGCACTTCCTGGAGCTGACTGAGGGAAGCTGTCAGCATCTCTAGAGGTCCTTCCAAAAGCTTGACGCTCTGTGCTTGAGAGGGAACATGTATCACATGCGTAACTGATTCCTTTAAGGAAGCAATTGCATGTTTAAGTTCAGGTTTCAGTTGTTGCGAAACTTCTGGTTTAAGTGCTGCTTCCCTAGACTGAAAGATCACTGCATTAAGTTTTTCCAAAGAATGCTTCACCTGCAAGAGCTTTTCTGCTTCTACACTAGACATATCTTCTGTTGCTTCCGAAGGGCTCAAAATATGTTCTAAGGCTGTTTTAAATGCCTCTACAGGCTCCTCGATTTGCTGCAGACTTGCTTGCTGAGGAACCACTTTTACATCTGTGATTTGTTGCTTCAAAGACTGAATTTCACTTGACACTTGTTGGACTGTTTCCAATAATACTTTTGCAACGTGTAAGTCCTTTCTATCGACTTTCTCGCCAGATTCTTGATCTAGTACTCCCTGAAGCTGACTAAGGGAAGCTGACAATATCTTTAGAGGTCCTTCCAAAAGTTTGACGCTCTGTGCTTGAGAGGGAACATGTATCACATTCGTGACTGATTCCCTTAAGGAAGCAACTGCATGTTTAAGTTCAGGTTTCAGTTGTTGCGAAATTTCTGGTTTAAGTGCTGCTTCTCGGGACTGAATGATCACTGCATTAAGTTTTTCCAAAGGATGCTTCATTTGCAAGAGCTTTTCTGCTTCTACATTGGACATATCTTCTATAGCTTCCGAAGAGCTCAAAATATGTTCTAAGGCTGTTTTAATTGCCTCTACAGGTTCTTCGATCTGTTGCCAACTGGCATGCTGGGGAACCATTTTTACATGTGTTGTTTGTTGCTTCAAAGACTGAATTTCACTTGAAACTTGTTGGACTGTTTCCAATAGTACTTTTGCAACGTGTGTGTCCTTTCTATCGATTTTCTCGGCAGAATATTGATCTAGTGTTTTCTCGAACTGATTAAGGGAAGCCGTCAGCATCTCTAGAGGTCCTTCCAGGAGCTTAACGCTCTGTGCATGAGAAGGAATATGTAACACATTTGTGACTGATTCCTTTAAGGAAGCAACTGCTTGTTTAAGTGCAGGTTTCTGTTGTTCCAAAACTTCTGGTTTAAGTGCTGCTTCTCTGGATTGAATGATGACTGCATTAAGTTTTTCCAAAGGATGTTTCATTTGCAAGAGCTTTTCTGCTTCTACACTGGACATATCTTCTACAGCTTCCGAAGGGTTCAAAATATGTTCTAAGGCTGTTTTAAGTGCTTCTACAGGCTGTTCGATCTGTTGCAAACTCGCTTGCTGAGGAACCATTTTTGCATTTGTGGTTTGTTGCTTCAAAGATTGAATTTCACTTGACACTTGTTGGACTGTTTCGAATAATAATTTGGCAACGTGTAAGTCCTTTCTATCGACTTTCTCGTCAGAATCTTGATCTAGTCCTTCCTGGAGCTGACTGAGGGAAGCTGTCAGCATCTCAAGAGGTCCTTCCAAAAGCTTGATACTCTGTGCTTGATAGGGAACATGTATGACATTCGTGACTGATTCCTTTAGGGAGGCAACTGCATGTTTAAGTTCAGGTTTCAGTTGTTGTGAAACTTCTGGTTTAAGTGCTGCCTCTCTCGACTGAATGATCACTGCATTAAGTTTTTCCAAAGGATGCTTCAGCTGCAAGAGCTTTTCTGCTTCAACACTGGACATATCTGCTACAGCTTCCGAAGGGTTCAAAATATGTTCTAGGGCTGTTTTCAATGCCTCTACAGGCTCTTCTATTTGCTGCAGACTTGCTTGCTGAGGAACCATTTTTACATCTGTTGTTTGTTGCTTCAAATACTGAACTTCACTTGACACTTGTTGCACTGATTCCAATAATACTTGTGCAACGTGTAAGTCCTTTCTATCGATTTTCTCGGCAGAATCTTGATCTAGTACTTCCTGGAGGTGACTAAGGGAAGCCGTCAGCATCTCTAGAGGTGCTTCCAATAGCTTGACGCTCTGTGCTTGAGAGGGAATATGTAACACATTCGTGATTGATTCCTTTAAGGAAGCAACTGCATGTTTAAGTTCAGGTTTCTGTTGTTCGGAAACTTCTGGTTTAAGTGCTGCCTCTCTCGACTGAATGATCACTGC
>MU189322.1:39196-52972 GCA_016904865.1 Pissodes strobi | reverse complement strand
ATATTGTCAAAATTTTGTCACAAGAAATTTCAAAATCTTGTTTTCGATTTGAACTATATGAAAATGGTCCAATTTAGCAACAAAGAGAAGGTAGACATGTTATTGGTGTTTGGAGAATACAGGTCAAATTGTAGGAAATCAAAAAGAGTTTACGCACAACGTTATCCGCATAGAAGAGTCCCAGATGCAAAAACTTTTTCAAGTTTATGTAAAAACTTAAGAGAACATGGCCGCTTCGTAAAACCAAAAAGAAATAGAGAAAAGACGACAACAAGTGATGAAAATACTGCTGCTGTAATTCAGCAGGTTGATAATAACCCCAAGATATCCCTATCAAAAATAAAAGAAAATACCGGTGTTTCCATAAGTTCAACGTGGAGAATCCTAAATAGAAATTCTTTCTGCCCTTACAAAACTAAACTATTCCATAAATTAGAACCAGGTGACCCCGCTAAAAGAATGGATTTCTTACCAACATTTTGTGATTTTTTGTATAGCCAAGATGAAATTTTTCTCTCGAACATTCTATGGAGCGACGAAAGTCGATTCCATAATAATAGAATCGTTAATGGACACAACTGTCATTTTTGGTCCGAAAACCATCCTCGCTGGATCAGAGAAAGAGGTAATCAGCAAGTTTTTGGTATCAATGTTTGGTGCGGCATATTAAATGGGTTCCTTATTGGACCGCACTTTTATGAAGGTACCTTAAATGCAAACCGATATTTAAGATTTCTTCAAACTACACTTTCGGATTTGTCAGAAGAAGTGCCTCTGGAGACTAGAATAAGAATGTGGCTTCAGCAGGATGGAGCGCCTGCACACAATGCCGAAATTGTAAGGATGTATTTAAATAGAGAATACCCCAACAGATGGTTTGGTACTAATGAACTGATAAGGGGCGAGGACCCCGGACATTACACCAACAGATTATTTTCTTTGGGGTCTTCTAAAGGACGTTGTCTATGAAGAACCTCCTATAGAAGCTTTGACTGATCTTATTAGCAAAATTAGTGCAGCATGTGCCAATATTACACGAAGGACGCTTCTACAAGTGACGCAAGCCCATCTATTGAAAGTTTTTGATAGTTGTGTTCGAGCAGATGGACATAATTGCCATATTCTCTTAGGTTTTTACATAAACTTGAAAAAGTTTTTGCACCTGGGACTTCTTCTCTGCATTTTCCAAACACCAATAACATGTCTACCTTTTCTTCGTAGCTTTGACGTAATTTTAGGTTTAAGTTGTCGTTAGAGAAAAATGATTTCATTCTCAGAAACATTGTGCGAGCTGCTTCAATTCTGCGATTTATCTCTTTATCAGGGTCTAGATGTTCTGTGATATAACAAGCAAGGTATTTGAATTGGGTAACTCTCTCAATGTTTTGTCTTATTAACATTTATTTTCAAACCCATTTCCCTTCCTGTCATGTTTGCACTATCTATCAACTCTTGAAGGCCCTGGGTACTATCGCACAAGATGACCGTATCGTCGGCATATCGAATGTTATTAATCAGTTCACCGCCAATCTTCACTCCAAGGTCTTTAACATGCAACGCCTTTTTAAAGATCATATCCGAGTAGATATTGAATAATAGCGGGGAGAGAATGCATCCCTCTCTGACGCCTCATTGAATGCAACATTCATCGGTTAGTCTTCCATCGATTCGGACCACTGCCTTCTGCTTCCAATACAAGTTCTCTATAATTTTCAGGTCTCTATCATCGATTCCCAATGTTCTTAGTATGTTTAAAAGTGTTTTATGCTGAACCCTATCTAAGGTTTTTTCATAATCTATGAAACATACATAAATATCCTTGCGTTGGTCGCGTCACTGTTGAAGAAGTATATTTAGGGCAAAAAGCGCTTCCCGGGTGCCTAGTGCATTTCTAAAGCCAAACTGCGTCTCATCCAGGTCCCCCTCGCATCGACCTCTCATCCATGTATTATGCGAAGAAACACCTTTAATGTATGACTCATCAGGCTAATCAATCTCTATTCGTCACACCTCTTTGCTCGCTGTTTTTTCGGAACTGCTACAAAACAGACTTCAACCATTCTTCGGGTTCACCAGTAATATATACATTGGTAAAAAAATTAACCAGAGCACTGATGTGGTCTTCGTGGATCATCTGTAAGAGCTCTGCTGGGATGTTATCTGGACCAGTTGCTTTCTTGGTTTTGGCTGATTTTATGGCATGGAGGACTTCGGATTTTAAAATTTCTGGCCCTTGGTCTTGGTTTGCATTACCCTGTATGTTTGGCCTAACGTCTTCAAACAATTCAGTCACATATCTGCTCCATACTTCAAGAATTTCTCTTCATCAATAATAGCTTTTCCCGTGTTATCCATTAGTATGTTAGTAGCTTTCTTGTTATACAAGCCAGCAACCTCCCGGACATTTTTGTACATGTTAAACGTGTCATGCTTCCTTTCAAACTCTTCTATTTCCCCACGTCTATCCGTCATCCATCTCTCTTTAGCCGTTTGTATTTTTTGTTTTATTTCTCTTTGTTTTCTTCTGTATTCTGCTGGTTTATCCTTGCACTGTCTTCTTTGTTCCATAAGATCTAGTATTTCTTCCGTCATCCATTATTGCTTCCTGTGTCTCGTTATTACTTTATGTTCTTCCAATACCTTGGTCATATGTTCACGAAATAATTTGCATGTTTCCTCAACACCTTCGGTCGTTCTCATTTCTTTCATGTGATCGTTTACAGCTTTTTCAATTTTACTCTTGTTGACATCTGAAAGCGTGAGATTATGTTGCTGGTGTTTCTTTTCTATTTGATTTAGCTTGAGTCTTACATCTGCGACTAAGGGGTTGTGGTCAGACCCAATATCCGGGCCAGGGTACGTTGTCATTCTGGTAATGGAGTTGCTAAATCTTTTGTTGGCAAGATTATAGTCTAGGTGATTTCTTACTATATGTGTTGGTTTATCTCTAGGGCTTCTCCCAGTGTACAGCCTACGATAATGTAACTTATACCATGTGTGGGTTACTACCAAATTGTGTTCTTGGCAAAAATCAAATAGGCTGTCACCTCGTTCATTACTTTCTCCCTAGCCATACTCTTCTACTAGATCTAATGTACGACCTTTACCAATTTTGGCATTAAAATCGCCCATTAAATATGTGATTTCGATGGATTTTAAGTTTTTTAGTGTATGTACTAAGTTGATTATACAGAATTTCTACCTTCACTGTTTTTAATTAAGTCGCCTCTAACATGAGGGCAGACGCTGTTTGCAGCAGCCCACTCTGGATCAGACGCTGCTTACTTGTTGGTCCGCGGGAGGTATTTGATTTCCCTCCTACCACTCATATCTGAGAGGCATTCCCCTATATCCGCCACCTGGGGACGCGCCCTGTAGGGGTTACAGGTTCGCCTGAGGGCAAACTACGCTTAGGAAAGTGCAATTAGGAAGTTTCATGAGAAACTAAACAGATTATTTTTTATTGCAAACTATAGAACAGTGAAAAAAATCGATGCGTATTTTTTTATTTCCGCTAAAGATGAATATTACGAGAGCTATGCCAGTTTTTAGTTTTGTATATATAGATATACTATGCATCGTGTGACGTAACAACTCATGTGTATTGTGACGTCATAAGCACATTTCAAGGCGTATCTGCTTAATTTTTCGCCTTATGAAGAAGAGAAACAACACGTGTCCACTTATTTTTCAAGGGCTATCGAAATCAGCAATAAAAAAAATTGATGAAACTTCCCCATTTTACGCCTGTTGGCATATTCGTTGGTAAAATGAGATCTGAAATCGCAGCCTTTTTGGGACTTTTAGATCCTCAATTGTATACAGGGCTTAGTTTTGGAAGATTTTAGGCCACTCATCTCGCAGATTCAGGTGCCAACATTACAGCAATCAAGCGACATGGGGGCTGGAAATTCAGCACTGTAGCTGAAGGCTACATAGAGGAGTCGATAGAGAACATAAAGAAAACCTCAAATTAGTATATTAAGATACAAGTTTTAAAAGACCATATTTTTTCGCAAGAGCACGAAATGAGGAAACGACCCGCTTGCGGGGAGTTTCCTAATAGTCCGGGAGCCAGCGTCAATTTTTGGCATGTATTTTAGACCGCTTGAATTTAACTTATATAGCATGTTCCCATATAGACAACCACTGAACCGACCGTCAGCTGGGCTACCGGCGTTGGATGCTGCGGCGGGAAGATGAGATAGTTGAAAAAAAAAATGGAATTCGAAATTATTTTAGGCCGGTTGAATTTTTTATGACAAATTGTCCATGTTACATAGTTTAAAAAATAAATAGTGAGCTACGTGCCGGAAGCAACGTTGTACGTCAGCTGGTCATGAGAAGTGGTAATAAAATTGAAAAAAACATTTATAACCGAGTGAAATTTGTTTACATGACTTAGGACTCATGTAGAAATATGAAAATAATAGTCAGCTGGGTACATCGTACGACAAAGACCGTCAGCTGGAGCAATAAAGTATCATTACGCTCATATATCCAAGGGGCGCGAGGTAGTCTAATAGTGGTCCGACTGACGACCGTCGTCTCAATATGCATTCAGCTGATTAGAATTTTCCAATTTTCGTTTATTAGGACTATTATGTAGCTAAATTTCAATTAAATATTCATTGACTTACCAAAGATACAGTTAGGTAAAGTCCACATATCATTAACGCTTAAAATGTTTTATTTATTCAGATATTCTTGAAATAGGTATTCGAAAATTAAAAAGATTTACCAAAAATATAGTTACGTAAAATTCACATATAATTAACGCATACAATTGAGTTTTTATTTAGATATTGTTGAAATAATCGAAAAAAAAAATTACAATGAGTTTATAGTATTAAGAATTATCTTTATCATTGCTTTGATTGTCGTCTGATGAATAATCTATTTCAATGTCATCGTGTCCTAGTACAAAAGAAACCGAAAAAAATATTTATCAAAATCATGTTGATGGACATGTTTTCCTGAAAAAATTAAAAAACAATTTTTTTCATACCTTCAAAGTTTTCATCAATACTTGTGATGCTTGTAATTGACGCGGCAATTGATCTCGTTCAAACCATTTGAAAAAATACTTTTGATCTCGTTCTTCCCAACCGTTGTCAGATGGCGAGAATTCGGATGGTATCGGAAGATGTGCGTGACTCCAGAAATGTGCGATGATGTTCGGAGAAAATGTTGATGCAGTTCAGATCTTCAAGGCGGGAACATGGAACCTTGACATTGAACAATTTTGTTAAAATCATAGCAACCAGTCAAAATGCGTGTCGAAAAGATTTCGACACGCATTTGCGTATCGGGACCATTTTGAACGCAAAATATAAAAAAATCGAATCCTTTCAAAGTGCACTCCACGACAATTTATAGAACTAGAGCAGCCAACAGTTGAAGAAAGAATGGAGCATGCTGCTTCAAAAGAGGATGCTGTCTCAAAAGAAGTCGTTGCGGCTTTTTCTACGAGCCACAAGCAAATGCTGACCTGCTATCAGCCTTCAGAGCGCTGCTAGCTGCTCATATCATATGCATATTGTTAATGAAAATTAATTAGGTTAAATAAGTGGTTTCCAAAATATTGTTGGAAAAATTAATAAATATATTATTTATTTCTGTTTTTGGTTTATTTTCCACACCCTCGTGGAAAAAAAGTTGTATCTAACTCGTGTGTAAAGTGCCTTTTCCGCACTTGATTGCTGGTCGATCAACGCGCATTCGCGTGCGGAAAGGGGGCACTTTATGCTTGTTATGTTAACTACATTAGCATGAACTGCAATTAACAGTGCTTCAAGGATCTTATGACAAATTTAGCGAATAGAAACAATGTTTAGAATTATTTACAACTTTAACACACCAGCTAAGTACTAGAAACATTAATTTTGTTATTCACATTTAACATCAAAACTTTCATTAAATTGGCCTTTTCAAAGATTACATTTGGGAAATACTGCAATACAGCTTGTCCTTTCTCTTACGGGGCGCGTCCTACGTGAGCGATTTGCAGCGAACGCGAAGCGGTGGCGATGCCGTACGAAAATTTAAGGCCCGGTCCTACGTGAGCGATTTGAAGCGAACGCGAACGCGAATCAGTGGCGATGCCGTGCGACTATATTAACTTTTCGTACGGCATCGCCAGCGCTTCGCGTTCGCGTCGACTGTAAATCGCTCACCTAGGACGCCCCGTTAGACAGGCCTATGGAACTCTTTAATATAAGCCTCTCCTCTTGCTTTAATCTGTCTCGATCTCTTGCCCTGAGATACCGATATGTGCCCACTGCTTTGTTAATATCGTCTATCCATCGTTTGGAAAGTCAACCTATGTTTCTTGATTGTACTCGCGACCTCCATTGTATCGTCTTATAAATCATATTACTTGTCCAATACTATTATAGCGTTCCTATCCATTTGGCGACGTCCTTCACTTTGGTCTGCGGTCTGTGGTTGGCGTAAATCCTAGCTTCGCATATAGTCTTGGAGGCTACACCGAGCATATGCCTCTCTATCGAGCGTTACGCTTTTCTAAGTATGTTTACTGCTCTGACCATCCGTGTGGTTTTTTCCGCAGATCAAAACCGTAGAGATACAACTATTGAAGGCCTTGCTTTTTACGTTGATGTGGATATCATTTTCTTCGTCACTCAGTTTTTCTGTGGCAGCCCAAGTTATTTTAGCTCTTCTTCCGATCTCCGCTTTTCGTTTTCGAGCATTATCATGTCTGAGAAATCTATACTGGCCGACTTAATCGATCGTTTCGTCCATTATAATTATTGGTGTTGACTTTTGGTCTTCGTTATGTTCATTGTAAGACCCGCTTTCGTTGAGGCTGATTTTAGACCTGATATAATGTTTTTTATTTCATTCCGCAACTGATCAGGACCATATCATCCGCAAAGCGGAGGTGGTATGAATGTCTACCGACTTCGTTTATCTTTGCTAGTGTGAATAACTTATGTAAACGGTGTCTCCTTGTCTAACCCCGTTATGGACTTTTATCTGGTTAGTTGCTAGGTCGCCTTCTACTTTTATTTGTAGGGTTGCCTTAGCGTATCTTGTAACAGGCAGAAAATCTTTTACACATGGTCCGTATCTCAACCTTATTAGATTGGGGTTAATTTATCACCAGATTATATTAATGAGGGTTTCATTATGATGAAGCTTATAATGAATAATCCATTTTTACTCTGATACTCCACCTATGTGTTTCATGCAATTATGTAAAACTATAGAGTGTACCTATATACCGAGTATTTTAAATTCGATACTTACTATTACGAGCTCGGAAACCATTAGATATATGAGATTTGGGATAAATATGTCCAAGTTCAATAAATTACAGACGTAAAAAAGTAACAATGAAAATGAGAAATGTATTTTGTCTAAGCACTTTAAATATAGTTAGAAGTAAGTATAAAATTGAAACACGGATTTTCGGATTTTTTAAGAAAATAATATATTTATAACCGTATCCATAACCTTAATGATGGACGTTGGATGCGATTCGTCACACAGATAACAGACCTTTACTTTAATCGACGTGATGTTCCAGCAACAAATATTAAGAAAAAAAAAGTTTCAAGAGTAATCAAATTTTATAATGCGACACATTAATAATTTAACCGTTATTTTATACAGTGACGGCTAGTGATCGTATTTGCTTGGGTTGACAATACTGGCTATACATTATCAAATTAATGATAATTAATGCTGCTTTTAAGAAATAAATGTAGGTATATCTATAGAATAAGATATGGATGCACATCACATTTATATATCACGGTATGATAAGTTCGTTTCATGCCAGTTGCTATGTAACGAAAACTTGCAACGCTACGTAGTCGAGCTAGTAGTCCCGATTGCTTAAGCCCTGAGCGTGCTTCAACGCAACGTTCATTACAGGTAGAAGTTTCACTTCAGTAGCTTGTTATATGATTACACGTTACTTTATTTTACTATTACAACTAACATGCTCTTAACTCACATATTTTGCGAGAGCTTCATTACCGCACCATATTTCATAGCAAAAACAAATGTGTTGTTTACTGCCAACCTACAAATTAAAGAAATTTCAACTCACATTTTAACAGATAGGTACCTGTTCAAAAACCATTTTGAACACTTTCTCAAATCTAACGATTTAATTTTGTACAATTTTAACTTTCCACGCCACTGTCCTCGCGTTTCAAAGAAATTAAAATCCATGGCATACTGCTAACGCCATCTCTTGGTTACAACGTTTATCTACTGCAACAGGCAGTCTAGACAGCTAAAAATAAAGCGTCCTCCAAAGGCCTCCGACCAATCATAGCGCTTCCCGCTGCACCCCGGCGATATTACAAGCCATCTGTTGTAACAACGTTTACTCATATGAACCCGCCCTCGTATCCTACGCCGAGTCGACCAATCATAGCGCATCCTACAGGATAGCCACATCACCCAACCTAAAACTTCCTGGCATTATAGCTAGGAAGTTTTAGAATTTTCTAGGGAGTAACTAAAATTTCGATCTTTAATAATGGAATTTCATGAAAACTAGTCAGCAGATTTCAACCCGATTTGTATTAAAATTTATAATAATAATTTAGACAACCGATCATGCTAAGTTTTCACACAATACCTCTATATTTACAACTGCCCTTTCTATTTCCGAAGGATGTAGATTATGTAGGTTTTTTAGAGCGAATATTACATACGACTTTTATAAGTATTATTCTGTATTATACTCCAGTCGAGCCGTGAATTTATTTTTATTTTGTTCGGTTCGTTGACGCTTGTTAATTAGCTGTATATAAACTCCTGAGTTTAGTGTACGTAATATTGTTTAGTGTTTTATATTTTTATTTATATACTATTATTCTACTGTCATGGCTAGTAGTTCGGGTTCTGCAATTGCTGTGGGGGCATAAATTCAGTTGAAAATATTATTAAAAATAACTTTTCTCTATTGGATCTGAATAAAAAGATTGAAATAAAGAGGTTAGGGCGACCGATGCCGGTTTTAAAATTAGACCAAACATGTGCCAAGAAAAAGGATGGTCGGTCTTTCACCAGACATTTTAACTCCCGAAATCTTGTGGCGAATGGAATTTCACTTTAAAGCTAGAAAACGGCAAAGCCGAAGGGCTAACCATCGACAAAAAGATGTTCAATAACACTTTTTTGCCATCAAACCGATATATTTTTTAACGTTTTCGAACTTCTCCTGATTTTTTTTTGAACTTTATTGATTTGTAGTTACAATAAACTGTTTTAATGGTTTACTCTTCTGGAATCGATAAGTACCTACTTATTAATTTCTTCTAGTGCGCAACAATTACCATTCAAGAGGGTGCCGAATTCATTTTTTAAACGATTTTAACAAGTTTTGGGTAAAAAATGGGCGTGGCACCCCCAAAACTTTCCTCCTACGGCGGGTAAGCCTCCGGCGGCGCCTGCAGCGGGCACCCCCCTATGCGTACGAAAAAACCTACATCAATTGCGAACTACCTATTTAAAACCTCACGAGCCGCCACTGATTTTGTGAGTAATTAAATTATTACGGTCGCACAAAAAATTATTTTTGAACCTCTGGCGAAAAACACATTCACGTCTCGCAATAACTTTCAGCCGCTGACGTAAAAGTAGCA
Source organism: Pissodes strobi (assembly GCA_016904865.1). Taxonomy (NCBI): domain Eukaryota; kingdom Metazoa; phylum Arthropoda; class Insecta; order Coleoptera; family Curculionidae; genus Pissodes; species Pissodes strobi. The sequence continues at coordinate 43,343 of MU189322.1, read as the reverse complement.
TTTTACTCCCTTGGTACAAATATAACTATTTTTTAGTTCCTACAAAGCCTCCTGAACATGGAAAAACAGTCTTTTGCTGAGAAATTTCAGATTTCGATTATTCGACATTGGGCGAATAATCTGGAGCTGAATTTGTGTCGTCCTCGCCGTATCCATTATTTTGCAAAACTAAGATATCAGATGACTTTTCAGACTACGAAATATTTACGCTGTCAGCTCTGTTACCTTAGCACATATTTAGAAAAAAATGTTATGGAACGTTTGATCCAACTGCCATATATGCCAAGTTGACTATATCATTTTCTGACAATTTGAAGCAATTTTCGGCCAACAACGGCACAAATATGTTTGCAGCAAGTACTACCACTATCACTGGGACAATAACAGAAGATATAGTATTCCACTGTAGCTGTGTATAACATATGAGAGTCCTTGGAAGAAGTGACAAAAAATGTATGTAATGTAATGTTTGATTTATTTTTAAATCTAGGTATCATATAAAATGCCATCTCGAGATACACTACTATTGGAATAATTCAACATTCTTTTAACAAGATATGATTCTCATATATGAACACTGTTATGTGTATTGATGAAATGATGCGAATTGATGATTCTACGTAATTACTTGGGTTGTGGTCTATAGCTATAGAATTTTTACGAAACAAAATACGTCATTCCCCATTTCGAGTCCAATATGATCAATGTGGTGAAAGTTTAATACTTGCTCTCGTGAACTATGAATGATTTATAGTGAATTTCGCCTTCTTCATAGGTTTCAGCGTATAAAATGTTTCTAAGCAACATTAGTTCTCGTCGATGAGAGCTATCAACTTAATTTTTATTTTCCCACAAACAACTTGACAAACATGGTAAGAGCACAGAAGCATCTATGATTCTGGAAAAGCTTTCTTTCAACAGTTGAATCGTCTGTCATAAATACTACTAGACACGCATTGTCCCCAAAACTTTTATTAAATCGTTTTCTCAGTATTTCAGGTCCATTAGTTTACACTTCTGCTGTTTGTGCTTAGTACAATAAGCATGATAATGGTTATACCATCGATTTTATAAACTAAATGTTACGCGTGTTGATGTTTGAACACAAGTAGCCTCTACGAAACGGATTTCGAACGCAAATTGTTGTTCCTGACATAAATGGTGTCACAGCTATAACAACAAATGTGTTTTCTTCTACAAGGTGATTCACGGTCGATGGTAGGTTAGACGTTTCTGGAGGACCACTCAACGGATCATTCTGAAAAATTGGTCGTTTACATAAACGAATATGCTCTACCTTGCTAAAATATTTTCAACAGTGCAGTGTTGCCGTTTCTACTAAAAAGTAACCGGAATTTCTTAACCTTTGGTTAAATAAAAGATTAGTGTCAAACGAGAGCTTATGCAAACCATCTTTAGTCGTATAGATTTTACAGGCTGTTAAACTTGGTAAATGGTCGATTTTCAACTGTTAATATTTCAAAAACAGTAACAGATAGGTATAGGGCGTTATTTATTAAATATGTCTAGAACTCTCCGCAAAATCCAAATATGGAATAATATATAGGATGTTCTATTTAAAATTTGACAGTTGCTACTACTTTTTTAGTAGAAGCGGCAACACTGCACTGTCGAAAATATTTTAGCAAGGTAGAGCATCCGTTTATGTAAACGACCAAATTTTCCGAATGATCCGTTGAGTGGTCCTCCAGAAACGTTTAACCTACCATCGACCGTGAATCACCTTGTATTATAACATCGACGCCAATAATAATTAGACGTGGAGTGGACTAAGAGTTTAATTGCCGAATTTATCCAGCTCTATAGACTTAAACCGTGTTTATGGAAAGTCAACTGTAAAGATTACGTAAATAAAAATTTGAAAAACTCTGCTTACGAAGAACAATAACTAAGTGAGCAAAATATTTCACTACTTCCTTTTTTACCTTTTTTACGGTCTGGCCCGCTGGTCTTTTAAACTTGACTAAAAGATCTAAGGATCTATGCTTGGGGATCAAATTCTTTAACAACTGACGGATAATCGTCCATAAATTAACAGAATCGATCCAAGTATGGATCGGTTCCTTCAGAATAATATGAACTTCAATGTTGTGTTAGTGGCCTGACCATAGGATACGATCCTTGAGAACGGTTTCGGGTAGGTCTGTCAGAACAGATCCGCCATGACCAGATACTCTGGAAACTCTCTCTAAAGTGCATACAATAAAGACGATGCCGGGCGTAATCGCATCTTAGTAACGCCCTTAGTACATAAGTAGTTATTATGTTTCAAGGCGTCATTATCGCATCGATTATGAATTTGTTTGACGCCCATAGTTTATTACTTTATTGAACTTTATTGAAGAAAATGCTAATAATTATATGACAACTATATTCATTACCCATAATGAAAACCCGAGTGGAAACCATATAGTAACTATGGAACATCATTCGAGCATACCAGGAGCGCTATTCTGTACACGCTTCCGAGAGCCGTCGGTATCGGTAAGTGTTAGTTATCGACAGCCGTCGGTAAGCCGTAGGGTGCGGCATTCTATATGCTCTGTTACCGACCGATATCGCGAATTCGAGTCGACGAGGATCGGTATCTCTATCGTGCCCTCGTCAACCCCACGGTGAACGCTACCGATGTTTGTCGAAATTGTCTTTCTGTGTACTGTAGATGTTGTATTTTGGTAGGAATTGCGGATTATTTCAGTGAATTTGGACTATTTGTAGAGTGATTTTACAGTGTGTTGTCTAGTGTTTTATGAGGAAAGCATTGAGTGGCTTTCCATGTATTGGATTAGATGATCCCTCTGAACGATATTATAACGCTAAATTTTGCTGAAAGAACGAAAAAATTATATACATATATCTTTGAAACTTAAAAAAAAATGTTTAAACTCTTGCCCTATTTTTCAATGCAAGAATTGTTTCGCCAATACCTACTGCTTAATTATCATGAACTTTAAAAAACAGAGGATATTACATTCAGATTCGTTTTAAATTTGTGAGGTACTGCAAAATTGTGATATTTTATACCTATAGCCTAACTGAACACTTAACAACAAAAACAAAGGACATCATCATCAGTAAAGACTTCTAAAAGATGTGTCACTATCTACTATCTTTGTATAGCTACATTTTCAGTCAATTCGAGAGCCAATTGCAACTTGAAAGTTGCAATTTTAGACGGCGCCGCGTAAACCATTTTCAATGACTCATTTTTTTGGAGTGCCAAAACTATGTATGGAAAAAAACCGGTCTTCTTGTTCCATATTATATACTTAGGTATACGTATATAACTTATTAGTATTTTAATTTCACATGTTAGTACTTAATAGTAAGCCACGACATAAGTAAAAAAGAAACTGGAAGCACAGCACAAATTACAAATGAGGACAAAAATGTAAATAATCTCTCCTCGTTCGCGCATATTTGTGAACAAATCTCAACGGCTCGACGGTGACATTCACCTGATTCACCTCGCCTCAACGCTCATTGGCTGAATGTACCGAATCGAGTGACGTTTAAGAGGCGTCATTTGCGAACCGATATTTGTCGGTTGCATTTCCGAGCGTCGGTAACAGTGGCATACAGAATAGCGTCGTCTTGATCCCGTCGGCCGCGCAACCGATGCCTGTCGGTAACATACCGATACCGACGACTATCGATACCGTGTACAGAATAGCGCTCCAGGGATATAAAAAATTCGACAATTAAAATGTGGATTATAGCCAAAATATGAAGTCGAACATAAAACGATGTATGTTACTCGTACATAATGCAATTATTGGACTCGTCCTCCTTATTAATAAGGACTTATCCATTTGTTGTTATTCATTTATAAATAACACCTTTTAACGTGAAAATGGAATAAAATTAGTTTAACTTGTTATTATTTTCTAGAGTGTGGTGAGAGACCGTTGGTAAAATCTGGAAGAATAGTTGGAGGAAGAGGTGCTATTTTCGGAGAATTTCCATGGCAGGTTTTGGTTAGAGAATCTACTTGGTTGGGACTATTTACCAAAAACAAATGTGGAGGTATTGTCATTGTCTATTATTTCATACTAATCTTGTCCAAAAATGCAGAAATTTTCAAACCATATTTAAATTTTATTATCAAACGAATATTTTATGCAGT
>MU189322.1:0-39096 GCA_016904865.1 Pissodes strobi | reverse complement strand
TTAGGTACGTCAATAATATTTATTTAAAGCACTAATGAACACAAATGCTAGTTGTTTCGAGAATAATTAAACCGAAAAACATTACCAGCTAATTAGGTTCCCCAAATCGTTTCACCTCTAGAGAGAAAGTAAATGGCCATTCACTTGGTAAGTAGTGTAATTTTAAAAGTCGCATTAAACTTAAAAATCTAATTTGGCCAATGACGCAATAACTCCTTTTATAGTGAATTATGCATCAGGTACTTTATCCCACTATAGTGAGTTATGGAAGTCTAACAAATATAAGATACATTAATATATCGAAGGTTTGATCAATTATTTTACCATTTTTTCATAGTTCCCTTTTCCCTCCATCAAGTATTCAACAACTCTTTTTATGTTTTCTTCAGAATTTAAAGGACATTGAAAATCAATAAAAAATGAAGTTGTATTGTCTTATGTAGTCCCTAATTTGCAAAATTTGTACCCTAAGGTTTTTCTAACCTTTTGCGATGCTCATTAACTTCTGCTCTAAAAACGAAATTCACAATATATAATATACAGTGTTTCGAACATTCGGGTGTATGCTAGTTTTCAATCATCATAATTATAAGATATATTTTAAATATAAACTTAGATTTTTTTACAACTTGGTAGTTGTACTAGAAAACCAAGTTAGCAATAGCGAAGACTTGATCTAAATTCTAGCTTATATTATTATTGTTCAATCATTTCCAGTACATATACGTATTTTATGGTGCTTCACACAGCGGTTGCACTGATAATCACTTCTATCATTTCCATCAGATATTCTTGTAGAAATGGATCCTATAAAAATATATACATAAGACATTTCAAAATAGATAGTTAGAGATTTCTTTTAAAGATAAAACAAATGGATAGAATAAAAAAAAAATCTGGAGTCTAGTGTTTGTTATATCTACTGCAAGTATTACGAGTAAAGAGTACGCAAGAAAAACAACGAACCACTACTAAATGAAGTCGAGGGTGTCCCACCATAAGAACCTTCACAATATAAAATCACAGATTAAAGGCTGATTTTCATATATAGGACTGCGCACCGACTGTGCACCTACCGTGTCGTTGTGACTGTAAATCAAAAAATTGTATGTTCCATATAAAACGCACTGAAGCTCTTTACATTTTCACATATAGGACTGTGCTACGACCTTCAATCCTATTGTGAAAAAGTAGAATACCCGCGACGGCCGCAGCATGGTAGGCGCACAGTCCTATATATGAAAATCAGCCTTTAATGTGTTAATGCTGGAGTTAAAACAATAGTAGGCTCAATTATTGCCTCTTCTGTTTCTTTATTGTAAGTATCATTAACGATGTCAGGATCTCTATCTTCAATTTAATATAAAAAAATATATTCCACTTACTAGTTTTTTTCTGACCCAGTGATATTTGGCAATCGGTTTGGGGTAAGTATGGACTGATGATGACTCACAATCTAAAATAAAGAGGGTACATATTTTTTAACAACAAACCCAGCTTTGCGGGAAACTCAAAAATATACTATGTATAGATTTAAATTTTAAATAATTTGTAAAACATATAAAGTACCTAATTTCAGCACTTACTTTTGCCAATGAAATTGTTGATGTTTTTAGCAAAATAGATAAATGGCCACATAGGTTTTTGCGCTTTTTTTCCTACTTCATCGGAAATTATATCATTTCTTTCTTCAGCTATTTTGGATTTTCCTGGCTGTTAAATAATCCCCTGAAAAAAATATGTATTTAACGTAGAAACCCGAGTAGCACCCTAAAGCTAAAAATCGTAAAACAGGAAAATATGAAAATAAACAATAATTATTTACACACAAGTAGCAAAGTACTTATTACACTTTTTTTTTCTTACTCACAGGACAATAAATAATTTAATATAATATTTTTCTACTACGTAGAGCAATAAAATAAACTGTAGATAGAAGTGATTATAGATTTAGATTACTGTACAGCAAAAATGAGATTCTTTCTTTTTTACTTGCAATGAACAGGAGTCAAGTTTCATCACCATGATATTCGTAAAATCCTTAAAGAACTAGATATGCAAAAGACATCAGGTCTGGACGAAATACCCTGTCATCGTGTTAAAGAACTGTGCCAACGAACTGACACCCGTTTTTTTCCAGACTTTTTTCTCTGCCTTACCGAAAACGATTTACCCATCTTTTTGGAAAGTCACTTGAGTGCAAGCCTGTTCCCAGGCTATTAGGAACACCAGCAAATAGGAAAGCACTAGGACCAGATGGACTGCAAAACTTTTGGATCAAAAACCTCCCGGCCTGTTTTCCAAGCCTTGTTCGATGTTTTATGGAAGCATTGGACGATCCCTCAAAATTCACCGACTTTCTTACAGAGGGAAACACTTACGTGCTGTTCAAGAAGGGCTACCCCGCTGTATCGAGCAACCATAGACCAATCACGTACCTGTCGGTTGTATAAAAACTCTTCACGCTAATTCTCAACAACCGAATATACGAACACTGTGCGACAAACAACATACTGGGGGAAGAGCAAAAAGGTTGTATACGAAGATCAGCCGGGTGCAAACATCAACTTCCCATAGATGTAGTGGTTATAAAATAGGTTCAGGAAGATAGATCTCAAGGTGTGCTATATTAACTATCGCAAGGCCTTCGAATCGGTCCCTCATGATTGGCTGATGAAGATAGTGGAGATTTACAAGATTTGCCCGAAAGTAAGAGCGGTGCTCCAACATATCATGAGCACCTGGCGGACCCATATCCTTGTCATCAATAACAATGCTGGTAAAGTCAAGATATCCAGAGGTATTTTTCAAGGCGACTCTTTATCACCTGTGTGGTTGTGCCTGGCTCTGAACCCTCTTTCTACGCTACTGAACAACCCGAATATTGGGCACAGACTTAAGATCAGGAACGGGCGGAGGTTATCCCATCTATTGTACATGGATGACCTAAAGCTCTTTGCAGAGAACCAGACTGGGCTGTACTCTCTAATTAACACCATTAAGACCTTCAGCTGGGACATAATGTGTCATCATGAACATCAAAAGGGGCGCCGGGAAATCCAAGAAGATCAATGCCAGGGTATCGACAACTTGCATCCCGAAGATATATACAAGTATTTAGGAATGCCTCAGAACCAACATATCGACCAGACGCACCTGAAAAATATGTTCTCCGAGAAGTACAAGAAGAGAGTACTCAAGGTTCTGAACACCAAACTTTCATCGAAGAACCGGATCACCGCTCTGAGTACCTGGAGAGTGCCTGTCTTAACCTACACCTTTGGTATCCTTAAGTGGTCTGATGCGGACCTAAATAGACTCGATAGGCTATCCCGGCAACTGATGACAAAATTCCGATGTCTGTACACCAGTGCAAAGGTTAAAGGGCTATACCTTTCCCGAGCGGTCCAGGTATGATGAACATCTACAACTTGTGCAGAACCCAGGAGAAGAACAAACGGCAACAATTGCTAAGATCCGATGATGATGGTCTGATGAGAATAGCAGCCCAGGAGAATCGATGATATACGCCACTGAATCTTCAACACCGCAATCTCGAGTTCGACATAAGCTCAAGGCAGGAAGTTCAAGCCACCTGGATGGAACAAGCCTTGCGTGGTAAGTTTCCAAGAAGTCTAGAAGCGGACAACGTCGATAAGCCGACCTCACTAGCATGGCTCGGCGCCGGTTACCGCTACCCATAAACCGAAGGATTCTTCATGGCATTCCAGGACAGAGTTATCAGGACTCGCAACTATGAAAAACATTGTCTAAGGCTTGACGTAGAGGACAAGTGTAAGAAGTGTGGGCCGATGAGTGAATTTATAGAGCATATCATCGCAGGCTGTAGATCACTCGCAGATAGCTCAGACCTAGGACGTCTCAATCAAGTGGCAAAATCATCCACCAATAGCTGGCTCTCAAGAACGGACTTTTTCCAATATGTCCACTGTATTACAAATATCAGCCCCAAGCAGTCTTGGAAACAGATAAAGCGGTACCGTATTGGGACAGACCTATAATAACGGATAAAACAGTAGACTACAACAGACCGGACATCGTTAACATAGATAAGGAGAAAACGACTGGAACCATCATTGACATAGCCGTGCCGCTATCTCATAACGTCAGAAGAACTGAGAGAGAAAAAGTCACAAAATAAGAAAACCGTGCAGTAGAGCTGAAGAACGTCTGGCAGCTGTCTAAATCCTTCACAATCCCACTGGTAATTTCCGCTGAAGGGATCACTTCGAAGAATTTCCCTAAAAATCTTCAGGATCTCGGATTATCCCAGAACATCATTGGATACGCGCAGAATGCAACCTGCAAATTCCTGAACGGAGCCTGAGTGGGAGGAACTGAATTGTTTTTCCGCTAGGTTACCCCAGCCTAGTAATCAGGCTAAATCGTTACCAACGAAAGCTGAGTTAGCGTGGATAATGATAATAATAATAATATAATGCAAAACTAGATTTTTAAAGCAAGTTTGTCTTGACAAGAACGGGTATGCTAATTTCAAGTTAAACTTGGGAATTTTAAAGATCTTTATTTTCTGATTAATGGAAGAATAATAAAAATATCATCCTTCTATGAAATCTTTCCAAGTCTGCAATGAACCCATAACTTCATAAATATTAAGATCTGAAGTGGGGCAGGGCTGTGTGTAGAAGTCCTTAATTTTAGTAAACTTTCTACCCACTATAAAGTTGCTATCATTTCGAAACAAAAAAATTTCTGTTATTACTATTCTCTTACTCTTTAGGATACCACAATTATTAGGAATGGACAGACACAGACAGTGGAAATTCGGAAAAAGTTGCTTTTTAAACTGAAGATAATTCGTAAAGTTAAGAGAAGGTCCTAAACCATGTTCATTAGTAAAAAGGAGGTTCCGAGTTAAACCTATTTTTAACCTGTGAGACTGGGACTTTTGAGAAATCATATTCTTTTTTCCTAAGCAATATTTGTTTTAAAGGTTTTTCACTCCCCTATAAGCTTCAAAATAGATTATTTCATATAATTTTCAAAACCAAAAGCACTGTACTAATTCGGAACCCCAAAGTATTTAGAATGATTTGATAGATTGTACAAACTGTGGAAATTGTGTGAGTGCGCCATCCAAAACTATAAGTGTATTACTAAAATACTTAAGAAGGGTACCTGCCTAGTCAATACTATTCAATACAATACCTGTGTAATTTTGAACTGCACAGCGATACGCAATGGTATAAAATTAAAATACACATCACTACTAAATCAAATTAAGGAACAAACTGCCTGCCTATGTGGCTTTCCATCTGTGACTGTCTGCGGGTGGTTTGCGATTAGACTCGGAAAGAATTTCATGAACCAGCTGATTAAGACAATAATTTTATATTAAGTATGCTTCGCGGGATGATAATTTACCTGCCATAACTTTAAATGAACACCAAATAAGGGTGATTTTTTTTGCCACCCCGAGATATAACAGATGCATTGGGTCTGAAGGAAAAGATGATATCATATTTAAATGTGGGATGTGTTCTAAAATTGTAGTTCCATTGTGGTGTTCCTCTTGTTTTTTCCCCTAAAATCCTCATCTTAAATTAAACTTTTTGCTAGGAAAACAAATATGTTCATTATGGTATGTACCACAGCCTTTTATCCGAAGCGACCTTTCATGTCACCGTGAGGAAACACTCGAACCGAACAACCCTGACGTCGTGTGGCTCAAGTTCGCCGCCAAGGGTGTAACCAAGTTTATATGTTGTCTCTATCGCCCTCCGAGCGATAGAGCATACCAAAGATTTTTTACAACACTAGCTACCACTTTTGACTCAATACAGGTCGATCATCCCAATTCAGAGATAACCGTTCTGGGAGACTTCAATGCCCACAACACCAACTGGCTCAAACATCACAACAAGACCGACAACGAAGATAGAGAAGCTAAAGCATTTGCCATCAGTTGCGGGCTTACTCAACTTGTAGACTAACCAACTCGAATCTCAGAGAGGGACGAATTCGCCGCCCTCCTGGATCTTTTTTTAACCACCAATCCTGACCAGTACACAATTACAATTGGTCCGCCATTAGGTACTTCCGACCATATACTTATTACATCCCAAATTCCATCAAGTTACCGTCAAAAGGAAAGCCCTGGTTTGACAGAAGATGCAAAAGAGCAGTAGGTAGGAAACAGCAAAGCTACAAGTACTGGCAGCAAAATCAGACCGCTGAAAATCGCAATTAATTAAACTAAGGACAAACACAATCAAAGGATCAGGAATAAACTTTTGCAATGCCGCAGTGGCTTCAGGAATTTCTGGTCGGTAGTAAAGGCAGTAAGTAATAACTTTACAAAAACGTCTCTCCCACCTTTAATAGACGAACGTGGCATCACGGCGACTACAGCCAAGGAAAAAGCAAACATGCTCGCCAAAATCGTTTCATTGCACTCTACCTTAGATGCCCCCAAAACGAGGCTCTCCCCACCATATCGAACATCAACAGTACCATGGCAGGAGTCAAGTTTCATCACCGTGATATTCGTAATAGTATATTAAGTATCAAGAACAGTAAGGACAGTTTACCGATCGACGACAATGTTTGGCCACTGAGCGAAGCGAAGTCGCCAATATTGGAGGAGATCGGAAAACTTCTTATCGTTCGAGATGCTTATACTATTTTTTGCACGCCCATTATGAGCACAAAGACATTGACTAAGCAAATATCTTGAAAATGGTAAAAATCGTGTTTTGGATAAAATCTCGTTTGTATAGATCTTCTAGTTTGCACAACATATTTTTGGTTACAATCCATGCATCCAATTTCATATATTCCACTTCTTTCTAATACTTCAATTTTGTCCTTTGGACCACCTGAAATTGAAATATTAGAAAGAACTGCAATATATGAAATTGGATGCATGGATCGTAACCAAAAATATGTTGGGCAAACTAAAAGATCTATACAAACGACATTCAAGGAACACATAGCTCATTTAAAGTATGGTAGAACAAAAAAAATCAAGTGTTGCCGAACATGCTTTTGATAATAATCATAGAATAACAATTAAAAATTTAAAATTAATTCATAATATAACTGATAGGAGATTATTAGACGCATATGAAAGTATGGAAATGATTAAATGCAAGAATAGTTTAAATAGAGATAGAGGGCATATTCCCTATAGTCCATTGTATTGGTTGATCAAGCGTGACTAGTGGGATTCCGGGATTGGTTTCTTTGGTTCCGCTTGATTAAGCAAACATTTAGTATAAAAGCGAGTTAGGTAGAGTTTTAAATTCAGTCTTAATCATCCCCTGATGATGCTCACATGGTTAGCGAAACACGCGTCGAGTGCAATCATTCTGTTTCGGTATTGTGGATAAAACTCTGTTTTAGTGCATGCTGCCGAAGGTTCCAAACCCCAACCTAGAAATCAAAAGTAATTATTGCCTTTTAAACCAGTGTTTAGCGCTGATCTATTCAAATGCCATTTGACTACCAGCCTTAAAACCCTAATTTTAATAGCAAATAAGAGGTGCTTTTAGCCCCATAATATAGTAGTGATCCTGTGCTAAGAACATATTTACTTACAGGTGTTCTCATCAGTGACAAATTTGTCATAACAGCAGCTCATTGCCAACCAGGATTCCTAGCGTCTCTCGTTGCAGTTTTTGGTGAATATGATATTTCCGGTGATCTTGAGACTCGGAAACCTGTCAGCAGAAACGTCAAGAGGGTTATCGTGCACAGAAAATACGATGCTGCAACATTTGAAAATGATTTAGCACTACTTGAATTAGAAAGTCCTGTCAAATTCGATGCTCACATAAGTAAGTTTGATTTTATATATTTTCATTATTTTCTATGATAAGAAGTGTGGATATTTAACTTATTGAAGTATAGAAAGAGATCATTAAAATGGAAGACTGTCGCCAAGGAGGGATCTTCTTTTAGTCAAGGATAAATAAATGTATATGAGAAATTTGTTGAAATTGCAATAATTGAATATGATAAATGGGGGGAATGGATAGAAAATATAAAGTACATACGTAAATTTTGATATAAACGCCGCCATATTGAATTATGCCCTCTACAACGCTATCTTTAAAAAGAATGGCCACTTGTGATACATCGTTCAAATGGAAATTATTTGGGTTTAGTGGATATTAAGTATAAGAATTTAGTTTTATTGTAGGTGTTACGGTTCAGTTCTCAATGGTCAATATTTATCATTTTTAACACATAAACTAGAATTTTGTAAGATTGTTAATTAATAGAACTTGAAGTTGAATTTTGAAAACCATTACATACTTTATTATCCCTGACTTTCATGTTAAATTTCGTTACTTAATAACATTTTATCGTCGATCAGAATAAGCTAATGATCAAAAAGTCGTACGAAATTCTTAAAATTAAGTTTTAGGTTAGAGGTGAAATCAACATCATAAATTATTTAGTGCTACCAATACTTATTTATAAACATACTTCACCGCCGAAGAACCATCTATTTGAAACAGAAAAAAAAAGACCCTAAAAATTTTGAGAACGATTGTAAAACCAACGAAATGAAATATGTTTCATTGTCAGCCATGTTGATTATGCAGAGCATTAACTCCGGATTATTCACACTATATCTCAGAGAATATTAGCTAATATCGGATACTGATGGGCTCATTAGAGTATTCCAATTCCAAAACTTGAGTTTACTTGATGATCTATGTTTATCGTAATAGAGATGAATGAAACCATCCAAGATATCTTGCCTGACTGGAGATGTCTGGATTTATGGCGCTATAGGAAGATCAATGATATCACCCACAAGCAAAAACATTATGTTGGTGATTTAGTTTCGTCCAGTCTGGAAACTGAAAGTCTAACAATATATTGGGACAGGAAAATAATAACCGACATGGAAACCCACCACTACAGACAGTTAATGAGATCTAATAATATTTTATAGAATATGAATGTATATAACAAGACCCTTTATGTATTAGCATTTTTTATGAATTCGTACAGTCTGAGCCGCCATTTGCCATACGCAAAATGTGTTTGACTAACTACCTGTATTTTTTAGTGTTACTGTGCTTTACTTTACCATCCAGTGCTGGAATATCCACCTTTTTAAAAAAGAACATATTTTAACAAAAAAAAAATATATTTTTTAGTTCCGATTTGCTTACCTCCTGATAATTCAGACTATACTAAACGAATGGCAACAGTAACGGGTTGGGGAAGACTAAAATACGGAGGAGGAGTACCTTCAGTTTTACAAGAAGTTCAGGTAAGTACCTCATTTTTTTTTGTATTGCGATATTATTACTTTTCACACTTCTCAAGAGTGAAGTAATTTATATTCTAATCATAGTTTTTCGCAGGGTTTTTTCATCACGTTCATTACCATATTAGGAAAAGCTAGAAAACCTAAAATATAAAAACGTCTTTTACTCTACTACTACTTACATTTTAACTAAGGATTTACTGACCAATATTGACTTAAAAATGCACAAAAACAGCAATTTTATTGTTTGTGAGTTATAATCAACTTATTTATTTCCTCAATAACATAACATGTTGAACCCTGCCTGCAGCTTTTCTTTCCAGAGATAGAAAAACTTTCAAACGATAGGGTTTTACTTGAACTACCAGAGTTTGTTATCAAATTAAAAAATTAAAACCTATTGTAAAGTGCTGAAATACATTTTTTTTAACACACTAACCAGTAAAGTATTGAAATACATATATTTTTAAATAAACAAATACTTATAAGTTTTTGAAAACATTTATAGCGCTCAATTTTGCATGAACAAATACTCAAGGATTACAGAAGATAACATTAGACATCTTCCAAACATAGCTGATCAAAGCCAGGGACATTATGGACTTACGACAACGAATATGAGCAGAAATTTAAATACTCAATCAAAATCACCCTGACTTTATATCCAATTTCCTTAATCACCAACTTTTGAAAACCATGCAACACGTTTTTCTGATTGAAGTTAAAATGAAAGTAAAGACTTTTTTTTTCAATAATTAATTAAAAAGGAACCTAGCCCCGGAGAGTTGTATTGCAAATGCCCGGCCCCTGTAGTGGGGTCGTTTGAGCGTCACCCGTTCTAGTCAACTAAACGGAAAAAGCTCTGCTGGTGTTGTGCATGGTGGCTAGGTCGGCTCATTAAATCAACCGGTACTTAATTTCAAACCAACAAGAAAACGAGAATATAGGCTGGCTTATTAAATCAATAATTAATCAATTAACTTAACTTATCAAGAAAACACAATCTAAAATTTAAGGAACAATATATTTGCTACTTAGTTCTTTTTTTTTAAACACAGCAACAATCTATCTGGAGTAAAATGTTAAATGGAAATGCGGTTAGTTAAGACAAAAGAATGTCAAATGACTATTAAAGTAACTCATGAAATAAACAGAGCACAATATGGAGATTGAGCGGAGACCAATTCAGTTGTTTATACTCGGTTCTGTATGCCTTACAACTAAATACCCTAAATACTACTAACCGAAGTGATCACTTTAACGTTAACTAAGCTAATTACAACTAGGTATGCGTGCGCTAATAGCTGACTTGATTTTAAATGTGCAATGATAACATGTAGCAATGAACGGCCACAATAATTAAATCAAATGACTCGATAAGTCAATAAAAGAACAAAACTAGAATAAAATTATTGAAAGCATGGCTGTCGATGCTTGATTCATATTATAAAGAGAGAAACTTCAGAGCGGTTACATTACTCGATAAATGAATGAAAATAATAAAATTATTGAGCCAACGCTTGTCTTATCTTAAAAAGAGAGAAAATTCAGAGCAAACAGTTTAACTGGTCCGATAAACTAGTGAATAAATGAAAATAAAATTAATGAGCTATCTCGAAGCTTGGCGGTAAATGTTTGATTTATATTAACAGAAGGAAAACTAAGAGCGATTAGATTAAACAGATAAACAAACGAATCAATGGAAGATAAGTCTTATGTACAATACCCCAAATCCGGTCGTCGAACTCTGGTAGAGGCGCCGGGCACTTATAGATACCTCAGGTACTGCCTCTCGATGGCCCCTAGGGGAAGATCTATCCGAGGTCTCGATAGCTCGTTGTCGAGATTGGCTGATAATTGCTGCTGGCAAAGCCCGCTTCCAACCCACTAGAAAAAGGTGGTTCTAGCCTGCAGGTAAAAGTAGTGGTCCTCCAGTAAAGGTTGTGGCCCTCCAGAAAAAAAACCTGAAATAACCCAGTGCGCATTAGACAAAGCCCCTTACTTTAATAAAAACCATAGCGCTCCCTCTTGCATAAATATATCTTCTTTATAAAACAAATTCCCCCAGAAAAAAAAACCATGTACCTGCAATGCCCATCAGCGAATAAAAGAGATACTAAGGTTCAGACAACTTGAATATAAAAAAAGATAGGGATGAATCACCCCTAAAAGAAAATATAAACTTCCCCATACGATCAAAACTCAAGTTACATTAAAATAAAAATTCAGATTTGATAAAATGGAGTAGATAACATATGGGACGCAAAGCAAATGGCGGTATAAGCACAAAAAAGGTAACACAGATAAAGCAATTACATCATTAATTTAAGCAAAACTGGAGCAATAATTACCTAATTAGTGTGTGTGAGGGCTAGGGAAATTCGACGATCTCGGTCTTATCTGACGAACGTGGAAAGCCTCTAGAAATATTGGGAAAAAACCGTTCGCGTCATGGCGTCCACGTGCTTCACAGGCAATAGAAAAAGAAATCCAGAGAAAATGCTTACCCAGTACAGTATGTAGATCCCGAAAATCGGTCGTGTCAAAACACCAAGAGATTCCACAGTATATCCCCAATAAATGGGTTGAATTAAATCACACACTAAATGTGGAGTCTCTATACGACTGCACTAGCAAACCTTCTTCTCGCCTTGAAAGGGAATCTCAGAAGAACTCTCGATTGGGTTCCGTCAATTTGCCTACGAGATTAAATGCTACGTCAAATCAGCAAGTAGTGATGTGCAGAAACATGCTCAGTGATTTCGATACAGGGAATAATTCTAATATAATAAACGCCTTAGTTCTCGTTTATTAGGATGATTAACGACGCGACGGCGGAAGCCACAAATAGTGAGCTAAAATTACATTTTTCAAGAAATACTAGGAAATACAAAAATGATAAACCTTTAAAAATCTAAATCGAGAGCGACAATCACGGAAGGATAGTCCATTCCTATTATTCGGAACGAACCTTACAAAAACTACAGCCTGCCGTATAAAGCGATAAATATATTTAAAAGCAGAGGTACCAAAACGATCTAACGATCTTCAGAAATGGCAGCCGGTAATTGGTGTTCCGCAACAAAGGGGTTCCCAAAATGTTATGGAATATTCACACCGTCAGTAAAATATGGATCGACGGATCTACTGCACCGTATTTGTGGGTTTTATTAACAGAATTCTTAAAATAATTTGCTGGCTGGCTTAAACCAATAGCGGCAATTTCAAGAGAATTGTTAGCAAAATACAGCATCTTTTTCCCTAAATGCGGCATATAAATGAAATTCAAAAAAACTTGACATTGGCAAAATCGGACTGTTACAAACATTTGAAACTGTTTTCAAAATAATGTGGCAGTTACCGTTTATATTAAATATAAAATGCCCCAGCTCTATTACGCTGAAAAGGCTAAAATTTTAGTTTACCATATAATGAACAGGAATAAAAACACGGTTCAAAGGATAAAAAATATATGTGAGATCTTTGGAACCCCGAACCACCGCGAAGACTAAGAACTTCAAAAAAAGTAAAAGATGAAGCTTTCGTGAAATATTTGTGAGATCGCCCCTTTAAAATAGCCGAAGTGCATATCGCAGGCCAAAGAATCTCCCCTAGAAAATTATGTCGCCAATAACAAAATTTTTTTAAAAGGCGAGCATAAGCAGGCAAAAGTTATTTTCTCTTTAAATTATACATTCAGAGAAAATTAGAATAATGTGGTTTTTACAGAAAGTTTTTCAGTCACGTAAACAAAGAATCTTCTATTACTAATTCGACCGATCAGGAGGATTCTCAGTAAATATGGGCATGGATCCGCTAGTTGGGTGTGTTGGATCATGAATGAAAGATTTAAAGCGAATAACTATAGAAATATATTAGATAACATCATGTTACCTAGTGAATCAGAACATTTTTCGCGCCAGGATTTTATATTTCAGCGCGATAACTGTCCAATTCATAATCCAGCAATAATAAGAGAGTTGCTCCAATTGAATACTATAGAGACCTTATCCTGGGCTGCAGCAATCGCTTACCTTAATATAATAGAAAATATATGGCGTATAACGACTTAAAAATATATGATTTAGAATTTAGACAGCCAAATAAAAATGCACTTATTGCTCATATAGAACAACCCTAAGATGTACTAGCAACAACCCAAATTTAATAAGAAGCTACCCGGCTAAACGATGAATAGAACAGCGGTCGCCAACCCGTCGATCGCGAGCTATCTGCAGCTCGCAAAGGCAATTCTGGTAGCTCACAATATATTTTAAATTTTCAAAATTGAAAGGTGTAAAAATTATAGAACCTTCCGTAAATTTTGCAAATTCTCATATAAACACAGGCAGCGGCAACACTGCGGTGAGCGATCTACCGCTACCGTCACAGCTTATAAGCTCTGCTAACGTCATCAACGGCTAGAAGTGACTAGCGCTCTAGTATTCGAGAACGATATAGGTTGCTTTGAACGTGAAAATACATCCACACCACGGTCCTCTAATGGATTTTAATTAAACCAATAGCAATTCACAAAAGTGACAGTTAATGGGCGGAGCTAGATGCAATTTATGAAATTTGAAAAATGTAAAAATAAAGCCAGTAACTTTTTCTGCTAGATTGGAACTGATTTTGGGCGTACCTTGGGTTAGTTTTAGTTTTATCTAGCTCCTCCCCGTAACTGTCACTTTTGTGAATTCCTATTGGTTTAATTAACATCCATAAGAGGATCGTGGTGCGGATGTATTTGGCGCATTGCATTAGCTAAATACGCATTGCGAGGCGACATTCCCTCAGTTTAGAACTAAATGAAGCAACTAGAAAAACATTTGAACCAAATACAAAAGACCTACGCCATGGATGGACAATTTTTTAAATAGAGCACCCTGTATATTACCTACTACACTACTGGACTCTCTAGAGAAGAAACATATTTGGTGTATAATATCCTGCTCCTATACGTATCGTTTTTTATGTTCAGCACACACACAAAAGGAAAATCCCATACCACGCAACGAGCGGTGCGTGTGCGGAGGAGACTGTGGAAGTTGGACTTGAAGCGCTGTAGGTTGTAATTTTCGGGAAAAACGCTACACGGAAGTCCATTCCACAAGACGGACTGCTCTCCATTGTATGGAATCTAATATCTTAAGCAAGTGTTTGAGTGTCGAGCTCCACACATGAGAACAGAATTCCAGAACTGGTCTTATCTGGGCCTTATAGAGCAGTAAGAGCTAATGAGGTCTATACAACTTTTGAGTATTTCCTGCGTTAAACGCGATTTTAACTAATGACTATAAAACAGATTTCGTACAAAGATCGGTTTTCCCGCATTTTTATTAAATGCTGATAATTATTATTGGCAGTAGAGTAGGGCGCTACTAAACTTTTGTGGCACAAAATTTATCAATTATTAAATTATCCAATTAAATAGAGATGAAAATACATATAAACCCAAATACACCAAGATCCCAGATAGCACACGATATACGCAGGACATCCCGTGACATTGAAGATACATCCTTGGGACATACAATTCCTTAAATACAGTGTATATACTTTTGCAATATACTCGGAACATCCCAGTAATAGAGTATATTAGATACGTCTTCTTACGGATATCTGTCGGCTATACAATTCCTTAAATACGTTGTATATACTTTTCCAACTTACATGGAATATCCCAGTAATAACGCATTTAAGTACGTTCTCTTTTACGGATATCCGTTTATCCATTTTAATACGAGATTCAGAGTGCAAAAATAGTTTCCAGTTATGTAAGTCTTGTATATTTAACAGAAAATCTGGGTTAAAATAAAAAAATATATGTCGTAAAATTGCATGAAAACAGCTCGTACGCTCATGTCTATTTGTGAAAAGCCAAAATAGTCGGCGGCAATAATGTTGCGGTCAATTGTCAAAAGTTATCTTTTCGACATTTCACCAGTGCCTGTTGACAGTTCGTAGTTCTCGCATTCGTATGACGGGATTGATAGGTGGTTGATCCTGAATTAGAATTATAAAGATACATAAACCAAAACTACAAAATATCATTGGATTTTTGCTACATTCCAGTGCGTTTTGGTAGGACAGAAATTTGTAGTTGACAGTGGAACAAAAAGACCCATATATTTGTGCGAGAAATCGATCGTCGCGTGGCTCAAAAGAGCTAAGGAACGCCAGGACAGATCACAGAGAAAGTTTGCGACTAGTATTAGTGATATGTGACACATTTTTTATTTCTTAAAGTTAGATACTTAGCTGCTGTTAGTCATTAAACCTTGGTGTAATATGTTCAATTTCGTACATATAAAAAAATTTAAATTATAATAATAACATTTTTATTTATTACAAACACCGTTATGTGCATGGCATGCGCATCGCCGAGATTTTATATCCATAAGACGTATGTTAGCAATATACTGGAAATTTCCGTTTTTGCTACAGGATATCCTAATGATAGTTTATTGATGGTCCATGACCAAAACAATACATTCTTAGTATATTTAATATAGAATCCAAAAAGTTGCTTTATTAGGACATCCTTCCGATGTCCTATGCATGTACCATAGATAATGCCATATATCCCAGGGATATATCTGCGGATATCTAAGGGATTTCCAAATTAGTCACATCAGATATCCCTGCGATGGACTATGAATAGCGTAAGCCGGTAACATACATACGCGGGACATACATGGATATCTTACGAGATATACTTGGGTTATATTTAGGACACATCTGTGCTATCTGGGATGGTTACTAGCTTCACTCAATTGCACGGCACGCCTGAACCGATATTACTGCTTTCTAATGATAGATCAGTCCGAAAAATTGAAAAAGAAGTGGGTAATAGAATCGTTTTCGCAGTAATATTATGCGTTACTACATAAATTCTTAAATATTATGCCTAATTTAATTCGTACAAGTTGCATGACCTTTGGGTTATTCTGGGTTAGTATCGTGGTTTTTATAAAAGTGAGTATCGCATACTAGAGGCATGCTATTTCAAAAATCATTAACTATGTGAATTGGCAACTTGGTTAGAGGTGAATACAAAATATGATATAATTATTCTAATTATTGAGAAGCTAATGTTTCCCTTTACATAGAGGCTAATAAAACATATTTAAAACAGTGGACAGCCACGTAATAACAGCCTACGTAAATAACGAAATAATGAATGATTATTACTAATATATTGTTCTTAAAGACCCACAGTTTTTGCATCATTGTTTTCGAAAAGAATGTTGCCATTGTCGTTTAAATAATTATTGTGCTCATTAAAGATATTATATATATTTAAAACCATTTCAGGTACCAATTATGGAGAATCACGTTTGTCAAGATATGTTTAGAACTGCTGGTCATTCAAAAGTCATATTGGAGTCATTCTTGTGTGCAGGATATGCTAATGGACAAAAAGATGCTTGTGAGGTAAGAATTTTAAAGTACTGAAGATTATTATTTTTTTATTGCTTTGTATGGTTGCAATAAATAAGTCACAGTACATACAAAAATGTCATTGAGCGAAGGTAATTGTATCAGTGCCCGACAAGCAGCACTATAACGTTTATGAAGGGTCCCCCAGCCCGACCACACTGTTTAAATGTTTAAAGAATGTAACTACACATTTCACCTCACATATGTAAAAAAGTGAAATGATAAAATATAGGCAAACAAAGATACTTTGAATAAGGTCAAATTACACTCAAATGTGTTGCCATTATTTTTGGCGTGCCTCTAGTGGAGTTCCATGAGAAATACATCCCCCTAGTAAGTTCCCCGTTGAAAAGATTTGCTGGATTTGCCCGTATTACTGTAATGTTATGAATAAGTTGAAATCGTCTTCCATAATGAATCATTGAAGATAACTTCATGGTGTTCAATAGAAACATCTCTGCTAATTCCACGTATAGTGTGTCGTAATTACTCCAGGTTGACGGTTTAAATGGATTTTAATGTTAGTTGAAGGATATCCTGGCCTTTGATTGGACATGGTTCTGTTCCATCTTTCCTCCCTAACACTACTTGCGGCTGCCAGTCATCAAATGTTTTCGGCGTATAATTATCGTATTAATCCTAAAGTTGAAGAATCGCTATCCCGGTACAGAAATGACGTCGCGCTATTGGCCGAACGTTGGATTGGGTTAGTTAATGTATTATAAATTTGAAGTTGTAGAACTATAAAACCGCAATGAAAATCAAGGTTAAAAGAGATAAAAACTGATTTTATAAAATTTAATATAATTTAAAAACTCAAACCTTAATTAGTTTCCCGTATCACCATTAAGAACAATGATTTTGTGATTGATGAGGCGCTAGTATTAAATCCTTAATGAAGAGAAATACTTAATTGAATTGTTTTCAATTGATCACCTTTATTAAACAGGGAAATTGTCCAACCCATATCAAAATATCTTACAGGTAAATATAATTAAAATTCATTCCTCGGGAGATACTTCTGAATAATGAAGTTATGAATGATTGTTTTAATTTTTTAAAGGCTATGCATACATTGGCAAATAATAGACACTGCAATTAAATCTACAAAATAATGTTAGGTATGAGAAAATGACGGGCATTCCCGCGAAAATTCCCTACTTGTGCTAATAATTTTCACACATTCCTAAGTTTTTTTTCTTAGTTTACTGTTACAGGATTGCCCAAAAATGATCCATCTTGATTCCATTAAATATTCGTTATATTAAATGGTAACTTTTCAGACAGATACTCTTTCTATGGTCCCTACTTTCGAGATATGCATAGAGTTTTAGTGAAGGCTAGCAACTTACAGCATAATACCAAAAAATTTAGCCACTATACAATTTGTTCCTGTTACTGATTTAATTAAGAAATAATATTTTATAATGATACTAGCTGACCCGGCGAACTTCGTACTGCCTAACAGTCGATGAATGTCGTGTTAACTTTTAGCTAAACTTAATTTAGGATTTTATTAACGTAATAAAGTGAATACAAAAAATTATTAGGTTCAATAGTTTATTAGGATAATATATATATAAAGAAAAGAAAAATTTAATAAAAGTACAAAAATCAAGTATTTCAATGGCGTGTCAGCAAAACATTTGTTTTATTGAAGCTATGTATAGTGTTGCATGAGTTGCACACGGGTTGATTTTCTTCAGTAAAGTACATTGTGATATACGACATTTTTCGTTTTGTTATCAGGCACAAGAACCAATAAAGCGGATGGTTTGGCGACACGTAAACATGCCACGTACAATTGATCATGAGAAAAACATGCATTTTCTAGATTCAGACCACAAACACTCAAAGATTGACCTTATTGTGATTTGTTAATCATTATGGCGAATGCAAGACGAATCGAGAATTAACTCGTTTAAACTCAATGGACAAATATGTTGGGACCATCGGAATCCTTGGATAGTTCTTTATAAAGCTATCGATTGTTCCGATAGTTGATTTACTATTGATATACTGTCGATTGTTGAACAAAACTAAGTATTGGATCTGGAATGATTGAGACCAATCGATTTGACAGTTGTTTTCATTTATTCCCTGTATACATTACAATTCTAGTATTTTCTATATCTTTCTATATTTTATTATGCTATTTTTCCACTATTTTCCGTTAACTTTCTAGTCTATAATATTTATTATGTCACTGATTTGCAGTGTACATCAATTATTACAAAAAAGCTATAAGCGTGCGTTACGTGAGCTGTCAATTGCGGAATATGACTGAGTTCCAAAACTAATTCATTTGAGTTATAATGTATTTATCAAGTTTCCGATTTCCGATAATTCAATAGTTATTCTGCCATTCGGGGCGGAGACAAATCCAACAAATCACAGATTATAAAAATCGGTTCAGCTGTTCTTGAGTTGTAAGTGGTTTAACTAATTTCCGATTTCCAATATTTTAATAGTTATTCTGCTATTATAAGCGGAGACAAATCCAACAAATCAAAAATCATAAAAATCGGTTCAGCCGTTCTTGAGTTATAAGTGGTGTAACTAATTTTCGATATTTTAATAGTTATTCTAGGGGAACTCGGGGCAAGACGGAGTAGCTAACTTTGAACTCGAGTTGAAAAAAAAAATAAAGCAACTGTACATTTTCGGATAACGCATACTGCGTTTATGAAACATTTTAAAATACATAACTAAAATATCTTACCTATAAAAGTACATATGTTAGAGAAAAACGCACTTTTAACAAATGATGCAGATAATCCATCTTACCCCACGCATGGGGAAGATGTTCAGATGCTAGTTGACTGACAAAGAACGCACAGATGTACTACTTCGTCATCTTCTTCCTCCTCTCCCGCACATGAGCAATGTGCCCATTTTCCGCATTTCCAGCACTGAACCCACCCTTCAGTAGATTCCGAGTACTGGTAATTACAATAGAGACATGCTGCATCAGCAGCAGCATCTCCTGAAGAGTCTGATGTTGAGGAATCATTTCTTGTTCGGTTTTTCTTATAGGAAAATGTGATATTTCTTTTCACTTGCTCCACCTTTTTATTTTTGCCTTCCTTTAAAGTTGTTTTCTTCTTATTTTTTTCTTTTATTAGCAGCTTTTCTGTTTTCTTATCGCTTTCTTCTCGAAGCTCGTTTTTATAGGGTGTGCTCGTGAGGACGACTGTTTTTTCCCGCTTTCTTTTTGGATGTGCTGTTGTGCTGCTAACTGCAGGAATAGGAAGTATATCATCGGGCGAAATTATTAAAAACTTCTCTGGTGTTATATAACCTGGATGTTACTGCGTTGGTGTTAATAGGATAGTAGATTGGTTTGGGATGTCCGATCGCTTTCCATCTGGCCAGAACGAACAACCCGGTAGTTTTCAGGAAGCTTATTTTGCTTCTCAGATTTGCCATTTTTTGGAGTGAGTGTGGTGACTGTTTCATTCCTAACCTCAGTTTCCTTCCCAACATTTCCATTTTTGGATATAACTTCAGCGGTTGTCCTTTCAGGAATTGGACGGTTGCTCACTTCTGCTGCAACGAAATCAGCATCGGTGAAAATATCTTTATTGCAGGACTAAATGCCAGTCTTTCGGAATCCATTGATTGCTGTCGCCATATTTGCAGATTTGATAAAGGCATTTCCAAATAATTTTGCAATTTGGAACTGCGAGACCACACGACCGGTATTCGCACGTAGCCAACTGTTCACATCTGCTTCATAATATGTGCTAAGAGGCTTCATATATGCAACATCCAGTGGCTGTAGCCTGTGCGTATAATGTGGTGGATACCATAATAAGATGACGTTGTGTTCTCGAGCAAATTCAATAAGAACTATGTTTTTGGTGTGTGTGTGATGTCCATCAAGCAAAAGTAACATTGGTGACTTTTTAGAAGGTCCAGTAAACTCAACAAATCTCTTAAACCAAGAAAAAAATATATCGATTTGCATTCAACCAGACGGGTGACACTCAGCCCATGCACCAGGAGGACAATCGTTAAGTAGTTCGGGATTCAGCCGCATACTGGGGAAAATAAACATAGGTGGCATATATTTACCTGCCGCATTAAAGCATATTTCAACTGTTACAGCTGAAGTCAAAGCACCGACTTGCCTTCGTCCTCTCTGGGCAATAACTTTAGATCGTGATTTCGGTACAATGGATATTCCTGTTTCATCACAATTCCATATCTGATTTGCCGTCAACTTATACTTGTCCACAACTTCGTACAACAGCTCAAAAAATTGATTTACCGGTTAAAACCCATTGCACGAACAGCGCTTGTATTCTCTGGTTTTCTAATGGCCAAAGTTAAAAGACGTGTCCAGTCGTTTCCCGCCATTTCTTTATCTTTGGAAAACGAGTGTTGTTTCCCCAATCTTGTGGCCCACTGATAGGCGACCTTCCTTAGTTCCAGTTTAGTCAATCCGAATAATCTCTCCTCCATTTTCTTTAGGTATAACACGAGTTGCTCCTCTTCATCTTTAGTAAACGTAGTGGATTTAGTACCTAAAGGTTGACTAACTTGAAACGCTGGCTCATTGGGAGTCTGTCGACGCTGCTTCACTTTCCTCTCTAAGGTCGTTTGAGGCACATTGAATGATTTTGATGCTTTGTTGTATCACATTTGACCACTCACTACAGCTTCGATTTCACTTCTCATGCTCTCTTAAGACCATTTTCCTCGATCAGTCTTCCTTTGATAGTTTCCCACCATTTTCTGGAATAAAAGAAAATACTAATTAATTATGCATCGCCTAAGATATGTGGGTATTTTCCTCGAATTAACAATAATTTCAGGGAAGTAAGATCTAATAAAATCATATGGTATACTGGGGCAAGACGGGGTACCACCCCATCTTGTCCCTTGTAAGAAACCCCGTCTTGCCCCGAAATGCAATTTTTAGGTTAGGCCATTTATTGAATAAAAGTGTAGTGACATTTAGAAATATTTTCGCGGCAATACATGCTTTAACAAATAGGTACCTTTTAATCTACGATACGTTGCTTGAATAAATATTTTGAATTACTTACCGTTATTCGCCAAGAAAAGTCACAAAACAAAATAAACACTTGCAGAATTCACACCGGTATGCACGTTTGCATCGACTGACGACATTTTTCGCATAACAGCGAGCGCTCAAACCAAGAGCACGTGTTCTCTAACGTCCAGCGAACATAATTTAAGCCTCGTCCGAGAGATGGTACTACTTGTTTTGTCGTAATGATTGGTACCCCGTCTTGCCTGTACCCCGTCTTGCCCAGAGATCCCCTACTAGTCGAGGCGGAGGCAAATCCAATAAATCAAAGATCATAAAAATTGTTTCAACCATTCTTGAGTTATAAGTGGTGTAACTAATTTCCGATATATTAATAGTTATTTTGCTATTATGAGCGGATACAAATCCAACAAATCAAAGATCATAAAAATCCGTTCAGCCGTTCTTGAGTTATGTTATAAGTGGTTAAATTAATTTCCGGTTTTCGGTTTCCAATTTTCAATGCTATTCGGAGCGGAGACAAATCAAAGATCAGATCAGTTCAGCCGTTCTTGTGTTATAAGTGGTTTAAAATATTTTCTGATTTCAGATTTCCGATATTTTAACAGTTATTCTGCTATTCGTAGCGAAGACAAATCCAACACATCAAAGATCATAAAAATCTGTTCAGCCGTTCTTGAGTTATAAGTGATGTAACTAATATCCGATTTCCCATATTTTAATAGTTATTCTGCTATTCGGAGCGGAGACAAATCGAACAAATCAAATATCATAAACATTTGTTCAGCCGTTCTTGAGTTATAAGTGGTGTAACAAATTTCCGATTTCCGAAATTTTAATAGTTATCCTGCTATTCGGAGCGGAGACAAATCCAACAAATCAAAGCTCATAAAAATCGATTCAGCCATTCTTGAGTTATAAGTGGTTAAACTAATATCCGATTTTCGGTTTCCGATTCCCGATATTATAATAGTTTTTCTTCTATTCGGAGCGGAGACAAATCCAACAAATCAAAGATCATAAAAATTGGGTTAGCCGTTCTTGAGTTATAAGTGGTTTAACTAATTTCCGATTTCCGATATTTTTATAGTTATGCTGCAAATCGAGTCGGAGACAAATCCATAAAAATTTGTTCAGCCGTTCTGGAGTTATAATTAATTTCCGAAATATCGATTTTAATAGTTATTCTACTATTCGGGGGGGAGACAAATCCAACAAAAATCAAAGATCATAAAAATTGGTTGAGCCGTTCTTGAGTTATAAGTGGTAACTAACCTGACTTTCTTTTATATATATATAAGATATGCATCCTTTAAAAACTGAGACATAACTGTAAAATTTGTAATTATCTATATTGGAAATGAAAAAGCCTCTGTACTTAACTAAAATTTTAAATGATAATGTAATATCAATATCGCCAGCAAAGCTCAAGTACATGTGAATGGTGTTAACGTTCATTAGAGCATAACAACATCAAAATGATTTTTACTTAAACAGAAAATTCTCAAACTGTATTCTATTATGCGGAGAGTAAATCAATTACAGTTACAAGAAGACGATTCCTTTGGAAATTTCAGAAAACTTCACCATGCAAACATACCATAAAAAATATGTATAAAAATGTTTAGAAACAAGTTCTTTAGAAAATAAAAAAAGACAAGGCAATAATAATAATCTAGAATACTTGAACAGACTATCGCAAATTGAAGAAACTTCACGGGGAAATAACAGAATTTCTAAAAGAAAAATGACTGCTGCAGTGAATACATCTAAAAATGAGTGCCAAAAATACTTAGACATTTTGGAAATACAACCATATAGGATACAAGCCTTTTAAAAACTTGATGAAAATTAGTGTGAAAAAAGACTATATGCCATGAAAATAGTATTCTGCTTTTTATGAAATCACACTTGTTATTAATGATGAAACACTAAAAGTGATCCATCCGTATTCTCCAGTAAATAAATAGCCCTAAAATAAACGGTCACAAAATTGTTCGGACTTGTTAAGTATTATTCACCTCCTAACCAATTTAAATCTGGATACGGTACTTTTACAGCATATTCCTGTATAAAATATAAGTAAAATCACTCGAAGAACAGCTATACCACAAACAATATAGCTACGCAAAGTTATATTGTTTGTGGCTATACTAGCTGTATTTGTTGAACTTATCTAGGCTTTATCCTAAAATATAAAATTAATTATTTACGCTCATTGCTCGTATCCTTTTAAAGAAATTTAATTTTTTAATCACGGATTTGAAAACATGGAATGTTCGCATCTCGATGTCTTTTCGAATTTGAGTCTAGTCTAGGTGACACGCGCATTGGAGAAAAAAAGAACAGCACTAAATCGAAATAGAATTTATTATTTCTTCTTCAAACAATGGCGGATAATTAGAACGTCAGAGAAAAAGTTTATGACAAGACATTTCAACCTTGATAATGAGAGGGATTTTCTATAAATCGACTTGTCTACTATTTATTTTATTTCGTCAATCAAGCTTTTTAGCATCATTTTTTTTTTAAATAATACCGTAGCTGAAATGCATTGTTTATGTCGCAAAGGTGGCTGTTTAAATATGCGCTTCCTTCTTATAGATGATAAGTATTTCTTCTTTAAAGGTCTGGTGTCAAATTTTCTTAAAATGATATAATACCACACATTTATGTACGCTTTGGCGTAGCGTATATAAATCTGTGGTAATACGTAAATAGTGTTAGCAACAATGCAAATTCGTTCATTTGCAATCGCTCGCAGTAGAACCCCTGATTAATAAAAACCCTGGTTATAAATAGAATAGTCAGTGTTATACTCTTTTAATATTTGCACCTGTATCATAGCGCATTTTTTTTATATTTTTGCAGATTGATTTTTTTATGCTTTCTAGAAAAGCCATAGATTACCTATAACTAGAGTCCAAAGATTCTATTGAATAAACTGTGCTACAACCTTAATCCAGATTTAATGGCTTTCATTTAAAAGATGTGAAAATATTATATTCCATTAAGTTTAGCACTGCATTTCAATATGCATCAAAATATAATTATTTCATACAGTAAAGTGAGACATTCTGTACAAGGACAAGTAAAGGAAAAATAACTGAAAAAGCGTAAAATTTATTTTACTACAGTAACTAGCCAACATTAGTGCATGCCCCATTTCTGTGTAATATCCCAATTTATAAGCATCTTTTGTAGGGTGATTCAGGAGGTCCACTTGTTGTTCAAAGACCAGATGGCAGATATGAACTTGCGGGAACAGTGTCCCATGGTATCAAATGTGCAGCACCGTACTTGCCTGGAGTATATATGCGAACGACTTATTACAAGCCTTGGATTACTAGTATAACGGGGATAGAATAAAACATTTTTAGTGCTATCTTGGTAGGACTACTAGATACCTGTTCCGTACCACTTGGTACCTAGATAGATAACTACCTACCTGTGACGAATATGAAGACTAATGAATCGAAGCATGCATGCTTAGTTAAGAGCGCTTTGCCAGATTTTAAATTTTTAATATATAAAAAAAGAAACAATTTCTAATAATGCTAGTTTACGAAAATTTTCAAAAATCAGTACCTACATGTATATAGTATAATATGCTTCATCCTTAGAAGCATAAAACAAGGTCCCTTTGAAAGCATTGACGGATCTAGGGAAGCCATTATTTGTCCCTAAAAAAACCCTCTGAAAAACTAGCCGCTATTATAAAAGTCTGTCAACATGTGAATACTTACAAATATGCATCAACATTTCTATTTTATATGAGAATGTATTTTTGCCACATTTCTTCTAACTGATAACAAGTATCAAATACAATTATATACATATATACAATACATATATATATTAAAAATTTTAAAATCGACAGTTCGCGTATGATTAGTAGGTGTTGCACGTTTTACTTTGTCATATCTATTATATCTACATGCTGTGTTCGGGTTTTTAGAACGGCTATTTTTCCAACACAGTTTAGAAATAATGAATTCTGTAGACAGATATTTATGACATTGGATATTGCGGGCTTACAAGTTTTTATAAATAATATTTAAGGATAGTGGACGTGGACGAAAATAATAGCTTTTTAAAATGTTGGTAGGAGAAAATAATGAAAACTTTCCCTCAATAACATTTTGCAATATTTTTAACTTTTTTAAGCCATTAAAATATTTACCGAAGCGATAGGTAGCTTAATTTTTATTGGATGAGAAATTGGTGTATGTCTTAATGAGATAGTTGAGACTTTTAATAAAAATATGTAGGTAATTATTATTGATTTTGTCATAATACACCATATTATATTTAATTATGTTATATAACTAACTTCCGGTCCAAAGAGAAAGATAATATGTCGAGTTATCAAAGATTAGAGAAAACTATACGATAAAAATTGTAGCGTTCTTCCCGCATCATATCAATAACACCTATAATTGAGTCAGTATTATATACAATATTTAATAAAACTTTACAAAATGTAAATATTTCGACACACCAATTAGTTCATAAAATATCTTTTATATACACTGCATTTCATTCAAAATATACAGTTTTCTCTTCCCACAATATGAAAATTCTCATCAGTTTAAAACAAGGTTGTAAATGCTATAATACCGACGCATGCATGATTTCACATAAATTTAAAAATGTGTGTAACATCGCAGTGTTCGTTCAATAGATATACTTGTGGCTAACTCTGTACACCCGATACGCAGACCCAGCTTCTCTTAAGTCGCTTGATAAATTCGGATCAATTTATAATATGTCAAACGAGGACAGAGGAAAATTGCTTCACTTAAAAACATCTATTTAAATAAGAATTTTCGTAATTCAGATTCAAATCGTGCCAAATTTTGACCAGCATGTTAAAAGTAAGCACAGGTTGATGAAATCCAAAAAGGTTCATAAAATGACGAACTTATATATTTATGCAAAGTAACGAAGATTAATTGACGTAAACATTATATAAGATTAAATTTAAAATCTCATAGTTAATTTCAGTTTTGATCAAATCGGAAATAACGCTCAATTGCAATTTTAAGCAAACTATGCACATATGATATACATTATACCTCTCAATTTCAAATTCGAAATCTGCATTTTTAAAGGTAACAAAATAGCAATCTTTAAGACGATTTCGTGGTCATTCGTCATGACCAGTGATTACATTTAAGATTTCCATTGCTGCTAAATTAAGCCAGCTAACTAAAATCTTTAGGAACAAGTACAATGGAAAATACTGAAAAGCGTATGCTTGAAAGCTAACGTCGAGTTGGGCACACGACCAAAAATAGTCCTAAAAAAAATCCCACAAATAGACATATCTGCTCTTGTAATTTTCTTGTACGGAATTTTATCAAAATCCATTGTGATTTTCTGCTGTGCTACCCTCTCAAGTTAACATGTAGGTTTTTTTAATTTTTCGATTTCTAGTCGACAACATAGCATTAAAATCTGGCAAAACCGTCATTATTTATTGTCTTAAAAGTAAGAAGTATATTTTTCAGATAATAACACTCGGCGACAGGAAAATTATTTCCTTATATTTGCATGAAATCCAAATTTTTCTCACGAGAAGGAAAAAGATTGATGAATGATATATGTAGGTGCCAACTACCAATTAAAACTGTCACTAAAAAACCCACCATACTGAATGTGTCATACTTGAAATATGTTGTCTTGCTTATTATTGAAAATGTAAGTTAGTATATGCATCAGCTCCCTCAAAAAATAGCAATGGAGAATAATATTTATGAAAAAAGAGTTATTAATATAAATTGAATAATCAGTACTATAACTGATTCCTGCTAACTGCATGTTTTTAAGCGAATGGTGTCAACTATAATTATTACAGCAACGGCAATACACCTTCTATCTGGGAATATAAAAGAAAATAGATGAAACGTCATATCAGGCTGAATTACTCATTTGTTTGAATCTCACACATCTATTAAAACATCCTATTGTCACTCACATATTTAAAACACTATAGTTACTTTATAAGGTAGCCGTATACATTTTATAAAATATGCTATTACGTCTCATACCTGCATATTAAGCAAGCCTCCGATTAGTCAAATTATCTAAACTAACACATCTTTTAACTTGACATTTATCTTTTTCTATGTAATAAAGGATTATAACGAACGTACGTGGATACCACTAGCAAACGCCATTGCAAAAGTTACCTTTAAATTTTCAGTGGCATTTTCTGAGACAGCTGAAGCATTTAAAATTTCATGATGAGTAATTTCACATTGTCAAGATGATTTTGCGGAAAATTATTAACAGTAATATAACAAGTGCAATAAAAACTACTAATAATTTTCTAGAAGAAGACACGCATGCAAATTAAATTTACGCCCGGTTATACAAGATAACTTTTGTTTTCTTTTAATTATACATCCTTCACATAGGTATTACATTTTGGTTACTGTCCGAGCCACTTTAATATCTGTCCTTTAGGTTCAAAAGCTTGCATCGAAAAATCTTGTCTACGTTTTAGCGAAAATAGTTGCTGTCTTAACAAAAAAAAATATAAAAAATATTTTTTCTCACCTGTGTTACGTATTGCACGAAATATTGGCAAACTGGCAAAAAAGCGTTGACGAACCAATATTTTCTAGAAAAGGAAAATATAGGTTACTTATACGCAAGCTCTTGAAAATGTAAAAATAAGATCATTATATCTAAAAAATTTCCTTTGTTGAACTTATTACATATGCCAGTTTTCTAAAACAAAAATAGGCGTATTTTCTAAATTTAGAAACAAAATCCTTTTTTTATAAATTAATAATTTTATAATTTATATCGAAAGCTCTTTTAGACCTATGTTTATTGGTACCTTTTTTCCTATTTTAATGACTACCATGAACTTTTAATTTTTTCGATAACGATATTTTTTACACCCTGTACACTTGTAAACTGTATAAATATAGTATTCAAGTGAAACCCCACACGTTTTGTACCAGGTGACGAGCTTCAATCAATTTTGTAAAGTGAAGAATGGGTCAACTTTTTTTAAAAAACAAAATTTGGTGAAAGCTGTTATCGTATACACTAAAACAATAATATTTTTATTTTTTTTATCTCGTAGCATTGCGTATCAACATTAAACATAATAGACTACGTAATTAAATTTTAGGTATAACTAGGGCTGCATAAAATACAAAATTTCCATCCTTCGATATAGCAGACACATCGATACTTATCTATATCGATCGATAAGCATCCACCTATATATTGAATTCAACAACAAACAAGTCAAGTGGAATCGAATGTGTCCAAACTCAAGAAGCAAATACCATCCACCATCCATTATTTTGAAATCGTTTTAGTATTTTCTATGAATGCCAATAAGAGTTGTTCATCAAAAATTACTAAAGTTCGAAAGGAGAAATAGACTGACGTGGGATTTAATATGAATGATATCACAACATGAACGTGCTTTGAACTATTATAACGTAAATCGGCAACGCTTTACATATTCAACGGATTGAGCTTAGGTTGAGGTTAGAATAATACAAGTATTATTTTCTTATCTCAAGATATTTCTGATTTTGTTTTTAACATTATATTTAATAAAACGCTTTAAAATTTCAAAAATTTAATATCATTCGTGTTTTTTTAATATTCATATCTATATATTTGAAACTATTTACCTTTAACATAAGGTATAATACCACCATCCATAACATAAGGTATAATATATTTCCGAAAGTTGTTTCATAATATTCTTTCAGAAAAATACAACGTCTTCCCACGCGTTATTTTACCAAATTGATTGGAATAGTCAACAATAATTTACCTCTAATTTTTTCCAAATCATATTAAAAAAAAATAGTGAAATAAGCTGCTCTAGCATTTTTATGCTTTATTTGGTTAACGTATCAAAGTAATTAATATATAAGCCAACAGCACATAACAATTTGTTTTTGTTATTTTATATATCTAGACAGATTGTTGAATAATATTTTACGTAAATAGGCAACAATGTATTTAATTTTCTAAAATAAATACATCTCGATTTTCATTATCATGTATTTACATTGCGGTCGGTAAATTAAATATGAATGGAAATACTTTTGAATGTTTTTAAATATAAAATGTGAGCTTTTGGCTTTTGTAATTAATGTATATTGTATTTTTGTATTTATTTTAATTTATTTTATTTAGGCTAGCAAATAAAGTGTGTATATTCAATCGATATTCGTATCTTTTATTTTTAGGATAAAGTTTCATCAATAATGAATGAAATAAAATCTATTAAGAGTGTTATGTGCATAGCCAACGTTGATTTTGTCAGGTATAAAAGATGATCATGGCTCTATTGGAAGCTTCACAATGCATACAAAAATATGCTTACTCTTATAAAAATAAAAACTTTCTCTAGGAAAACGTGAACTTTAAATGCAATTTTCTCGAAGATTGTGAAGGATAAGAACTATAAATATACGTTTAATTGAACTCAGGATGAAAAAAGCTTTCAATTTTGAATGTGAGAGTGTGATTACCGGTCAAGGTAAAATCTGAATCTAAAATCGAAATTCGTAAAAACTGTCTCTTTAATAATGGTATCGGAATGCGCTATAATGTACAGGATGATAAAGTTTTAAAATAATAGTTTTAAAATGTATTTTTTATAATTGTACCTTCATATGCATTTTCAGTGACGTAATGGGGGTCTCAGAAAAAAAAACAGCTTAAGACTAGCTACATTTGTTGCTCACCCGCAAATAAGAAAATAAAGTGGAGTGAGCCGCTTACATATTGCACTTCTATTGAGAGAGGGAAGGAAAAATTGTCATCTTGAACCTCTAGGATACTGTTGTACTACTAGGTGTATTAGTTTCTCGAAAGTTTGAGCTGTGCTGCACTAGCTTCCCTCTTGCCATAATAAAATTTTGGAAATTTCTCTTTTTTCACACTATATATATATAAGCGCTAAGTCTAATATCATGCGTGCCAAATTGCAATACGCAAACTAAAAATATTTTTAAAAAGAAAGACTTCTTCAGAAATCTTTTATCAAAACATAGTAAACCCTCACCTTCACTCAAAAAAAAAACATTTTCAAAGCAGTAGAAATCACATTTGAGCTAACCTATTTAAATTGTATGTGTTGCTTTTTCAGATAGGCTAGGTTAGGTTTAAAAGTGAGTGGGTCCATACCAGATCCTTCTACCCCCAACTTACTTATTGGTGCTCACAACTTACTTAAATTTTTCTCAACAAATTCAGCCTTCTGACAAGGCAGCTTCGGAGCAGGCGCATCATATAGTCTCCGTCGCTCCTTTATCCTGCATGCCTAACCGGCATCGGCACTCTGCTTCTTGTACCACGCTAAGTATGTACATATAATGCCCCAATTTGCAGTGTGGTGTGTATACATCTAGCCGTATCTTGGGGTGGCTCTAGTATTCTGTCTGCTGCCTGTTGTCTCAAAGAATAAGCCATGAAAGACTCCGAGTTCCAAGCATAGGCTTTATGTAAGAGCCCGTGAACTTTGTCTAAACCCCCGATATTTGGCCGTTGACTCATTTAGTCCAGATCCATGTATCCATTTAAGCGTTATGCTGGTTCAGTCTGGGGAGAGCTTTTCCAAGTTTCATATTGATTTTAACGTATAAGGTTTCCGCCTAAAACATGGTAGCACACTTGCCCGAACCAAAGAATATTCTACCGAACCAACTAAAATTTCAGCTTTTGATGACTTCCGATACTCCAGCTTCGACCCTATATCAGTAAATTAGCAGTCGTCTGCGCGCAAAAGGTCCTTTTTTTCTGAATACATTTGTCCCTTCCAGGCACGAAATAAGGCCCATGGTGGTATTAACCGTTAGAACTTCCCTTTCCTGGTGAAGGGTATAATTACCATTTTATGAGGGTTTCCAATCATTTATTATCCAATATCAAGAATAAACAATTGTTCAATTGTTGATAATTGAAACCAAACTGATGTCAGTACTTCAGGTTTAAACATACTCTATTTGATTTCTATTAAGCGTCACTCATCGATTATGTTAATAACGACGCTAATAAATAATATTATGTCTGATTCAGGTGAGATAGTTGAAGTTCAAGCTTTACTTGATAGTAACTGGCAAACTATATAACAGTAGATTTATTTAAAAAGCTTCCTACTCAAACTTATAAAGCCTTCTTAGAAATATCTGACTTACGAAATAATGAAACTAATATAACCTAATCGTATGAAAGATTTATTTGACAATCCCGGATAGAAAGACGTTTATGATTACGGATACATGTGCTCTTATATCCAGAATAAAGGCGGCGTCTCATGCCTCCGATATCCGACGGTACGATGATCCGACGATGCTCTTGGTCAAAAAATTTGACGCCAATTTTCATCCGAATATTTTAACAATTCATCCGACGTCGGTACGAGTTAAAATAATTTTATCTTTTGTCCGATATCGTGCGTTTTATAACCTCACTTCTTCAGTTATTTTTATTGTTTCCTTGACTTATTTTTGGTATATTTTCATTATTTTCAACACAAAATTAATCATCAACTTTAAAGACGGCGGAACTACATTTGCAAAGTAAATAGTGTGCTGCTTTTATCCCTATGGCTAATTTTAAGTAAGAATAAGCAGGGAAAACAAAGAAGATTTTGGATACGGGATATTTTTAGAAACAGGAAAGTTCCAGGGGCATATCATAATCTACTGCAATAAATGCGGTTGACCGATCAACGAAAAATATTTTAATTATATTAGAATGTCAAGTGATACTTTTCACCATCTGCGGAAGAAAGACTTGCTCTAACATTAAGGTAAAACGGGCATGACTTATTAAACAAATTTCGATTTTAATAAATTAATTATTATAATAAAAATTAATACGTGCAATACTTAAAACGAAAAATTCTTGGTTATATAGAAGAGAAAAAAATACAAGAGTCCAAGAGAAGCAGTTTTATGTTGGTTAGTTGCTAAACTTTTCTTCTTCTTCTATCTTTAATGTCATATTTCACGGATTTCAGATCCGAAAATCGGATGCATGTGACTTGCATAATTCATGCTCACGAAAATTAAGGCTTTCTCGGATATCGGACATCGGAAATCGGATGCATGGGACGCCGCCTTTACACGTGCTATTCGTGTGATAAATTTCGATGACAGTCAAATGAATATGACATTCATGATATTCAATTGGCTGATACACACTTCCATTTATCGTCCAGCATAGATGTTTTATTAGAATCTGATGTATATTTTTCTACACTACTAAATACAAAGTTCTGAAAGATTCTAGGTGGTTTCACAAAATTATCAATTTCTAGCCCAATATTGAACTAGTATCAGGCTCTAATTCAGCAGAAAATGAGAATATTAGTTCATTCTCAACTTTTGCACACTCGAGGATATTTCTCAAAAAAGATTTTTGTCAACCGAAAACAAATTATCTAAAAACAGCTTCAATTAATTTTGCCTACGCCTACCAAGTAGATAGAAAAATTCCTAGAATAGTCTTGTCATGTTTTATGAAAACATATGCTTTCCCTCAACGATATACTGCTGAAAGATTTTCTTGTCCAACCGAATTTATTTGATGTCATTTGCAGATTTCAATGTGTTGTTTACGCTACGATAGCGGGTGCCCAAAAAATCTATATGCATATAAGAATAAATGCGCCATACACTACACATATCTGCATATATATTGTGGTGTGAACTTCCCTCAATCATATTAAATTGGTTTGAGTTGCAGACTATTACGTGTTGCATAAGCAGCTGAAAATGAGGTTTTAAATTTTCCCGTAGCCGCAAAGCAATTATTAGAACAAACTTATTAGATGAACTAATTATAAGTCAGAACTAACTTATCGCTTTACTAAAAACAGCCAAAGTTAATATAATGGTACTCGAATGAGCCATTTGGTATTGAAATGGTGCTTGTCACAAACCGACGATCAGAACAAATGGTTCCCTCCGATATTCACTCAAAGGTTTTAGGAATATCCTCGAATACTCAATTTCATTGTTTCAGATTTTCAGTTTGAAACCCTCCCAGAGACTAACAAAAGGATTGGCTTTATCACAAATAGCTCAGTTTTTGTATCCAATGGGCTTAATTAGTGTAGTGGTGCTTTCTGCTAACATAGTGATGTAAAAGGTCCAGCCGGTTGAATACTTTCCGCTAGAGTTGTATAAGCATTGGATCATCACTTCTCAAAATCTTTATATTCTTACTTAAGAGAGAATTCGCTCGTATTAATTAAATAATCGAAATTATACTAAAATGGAAACCCACGGTATTACCAGAGAATATTAACTACGACAAGAAGGTCCACTCAATGGCAAGAGAGCGCTACAAAGGAATCGTCGTTCATTTTCTTATTTTCTTCGTTGCCTGGTAACGATCGGCGAACTTCACCGCACACAGGTTGAATTTTAATAAAAGCTGGCCATAAACGATATTTTCGTTTGCGGTATATTTAATCAAATTTATGACGGAATTATTTATAGCACTCTAATACTCTATTTGGCTTTGGAAAAACTCAATTGATATCTTCTGAATTGTTTGCAGCGCCCTGTCAAACTTACGTTATGTTTTTTTTTATTATTATCACAAAATAAATATTTTGATAAAGTTTGTATTCAACTGGTTGTTTCAAAAATCTGTTAACGTTTTTAATTAGTTATTATTGATAACAATACTCAAGTTATGTAATAACTAATATTTAAAAGATATTGATTTTGTGTTAATGATTACACCATATTTCCGAATACTAATATTCTGACAAAAGACATCAAGAAGAAAATGTTGCTCGAATTGGCCCCATCTTTTAATATTTAGTTAAATTTTGGCGTTTTGGGTGATATTAAAATTGGTTAAAGGTTTCGCACAATATTTTTACTGTATATTTCATTCCTATTTTGTAATACAACACAACTAAAAAAATAGCGATATTATCTTATATCGAATATTGACTCGACTATAGAATTTAGGCGTGAAAATTAATCTGACAAAAGGATGAGCTGGTCTATGGCCGCCGCGTCAAAGGTCGCCTGCCAGCATGATTGTTTTATTTTTATCATGGCCTGCCGATATTCTGCTAGTGTTCGCGGGGGGAAGGTGAAACACCGTTGACATGCCGCCGCGGAGAGTGATCCTTCTTATCATATAGTATTGCCCAAATACATAATGAAAAGATAAAGACTGATGTACTACAGTGCTAACGTGCTAACACTCCGTTGAGGTTATGTGTTGGTGTTATACCTAATTGTGCAACAACTGAAGCCAGATTATCAGAAAATGGCGCGTCTAAATCGAAATGAGGATCCCTTATTGGCTAAATTTGTAACGTGCGCAGTTTTCCCTGCTGCTGTCTTGTTCGAGCATTTACGTTTCTCTGTTTTCTTTGCTTCATATGTTGTACTGAAAGTATTTTCAAATACGAAAAAAAAAGTTTGCCGCTTTAGCGGACATTATTTACCAGATGCGAGTTCAATTCACTATTATGGTCTCCAAAAAGCCAAAATGTGTGAACCATAAGCAATTTCCACCATCTCTGTCGGCAAAATCGGCGAAGCGTTTCGATCTGTATGAATCTCGTCAGGTCGATGCAGCCATATGACAGAGATGATGGAAAAATTGCTTTGCCTGCGTTTTATGAACCGTACTTGACGGTTTAATTACCCTTAACGCAACGCATTATTAAATTAATAAATATTTTTTAAAAGCTGTATCTGTTATAAAGTCATCGGTACGGGTGGGCAAGAAATTGAATAATCGATTAAACGCTTAATATTTTAGCAAATAACTGAATAATCGATTATTCGAAATAATGATAAATAATCGGTAATTTCTTAAAAGTGAATCGAATAATCGATTATTGTCGCCCACCCCTAATCCCATAATATTGTAGGAAGTGAAACTGAAGCTGAAATTTCGGTAGAATCATTATTGCTGATGCAAGACTGATGTTATTATAAAAAGAGATAATAAATACTTTGGCTGAATCAGCAGATAAAAATTTATGATTTAGTTTTAATTTGTAAATATGGCTTTGATATTACCTTGGGATAGTCAGAATATAAGCAAATGTTTTTGAACAACAGCTGCGCTGATGCTTCTATATTTTTACTAGTTTCGTCCCTATTAGATAAATTTTTAAAAATAGCGATAACTGTGAAATACATGTAAGGCAAAATTGCAGGCTCTCATCAATGCGTTTCTGTCGTCCGCTTAACATTCATTTTGCTCGTGAGACTCCTGAATTAACCGTTGCAAAAACAAAATTTGGAGATTGGAATTAAAAATTTAAAACCCTTTTTTTACAACGAAGGAGCCTTAAATCTTCAAAATCATCTTTAAAACGATTTAAGAACATACAAATGATTTTTATACATGATTTTTATCGTTAGTGATAATTGATACTCCCTATATATAAATATAGATGGTGAGCAAAAAATTGAACAATTATTTGTCTAAAACACGATATATTAAACGTGTAATACTTAATAACTTTTATGTCTTATTTCTAGTAAACCTTATTATGGCCAGCTTTCCTAGAAATTTGACCAGTGTGCGCCGGGTCCAAAGGTCACATGCTAGTATCATGCTAGTTTTCGCGCGGGGAAGGAGACATACCGTTGACGTGCCGCCGCGGAGAGTGAATCTTCTTATCGTAGTTAATATTCGTTGGTATTACTAAGATACCTGGAGCATGTATTAATTTAATAGTTAAGTACTGCGCAAACGGAGGTGTCTGCAAGAGTTGCAGCTCTAAAAACAATTTATCATTCAATACTACAAATAAGTTATGAATCAAAATATATATTTTTTAAATTCTACTCCAAAATATGAATTGTAAATGTATAGCCGGTATAGCTGTACAAGAGCACGTGATCAACAGCCAATGAGGGTGCAGAGAAAGACCGTAACTACGCCGGTGATCGTTGGTCTCGCTTACGTTTACAACTACTCCCTATTATAAGCAACATTTATTTTCATGTTTTCCATAAACACCGGAAAAAGTGTCCGACTTTTTGTAATTATTTTTTACTATTATGTAATTAAGACGCTGTTAAAATTTCAGCGTGCATCAAGCACTTCATTTTGTATTATTAAAAAAACAACTTTGGTGTGTATTTGTTAAATATTAACCCCCTCAAAAGTGTCTGCCTTATTTATTTCTGTCTTTTATATTACCCTAACTTTCGATTGGTGTTTGTTGGTGTTGCCTCTGAATCAAAGACTTGTTTGCGTCATATTTTTTTTCACATTTCGTTTATGTGCAGTACCTACCTGGTGTCCCCAGGCAGGTCAAGCCAACGCCTGTTCATCTATCCGATAGATAATACCACCAAACATTAACAGTCTCTTGTTAATGTTCGGTGATACTACTACACAACATTTCAAGGTTCATCAAGCTCACTAGCTCTCCTTTTTTTTTTGTTGAGGTGTAAAAATTCTCTCTTATGCACACCCTCGGTTGAGGGTAGTGTGGGACTCGCCTCTCTGGGCATACCCACTAAAACTTCACCATCTTCCATTGATGCTAGTGACTCTTGTCACTCTTACATCATTCTTCATTGGCGTGTTGGCCTCCTGTTGTTTTTGATGATTCTGTTGTGTTTGTGGGTTAGTTATTTTTGGGGTTTTACTGTAGAATTTAGCTTTTTATTTTTATGTGTTTTTTGTGTGTTTATTGTGGCCCTCTTACGGTAGTTCTCGTAGGCTTTTGAGCCTTGCTATTCTTGGCCGGTCTTCGCCGCCAAAAAGTGATTGGATTTGTGTGAATGTGTACTTGTTCCAAGAATCTAATATGTCTGGTTGTTAGGTGTTCGTGAATTGTTTCGACTTTTAGTTCGGCGTGTATGTTATTGTTGCGAATGTACCATGGTGCATTTGTGATTTGTCTTAGTGTTTTATTTTGGAAAACTTGTAGTTTTTTCTTGTTTGTTTTGCTTGTGTGTATGTATGCAATAGCTCCGTAGAGGACTTTGGGCTTGATAACTTTTAGAGTAGTAATTTGTTTTTGATTGACATTCAACTATTTCTGTTAATTAGAGGATAGAAGGCTTGCTTTGCTGCAATGCCTATGTTAATTTTGTTTTGAATGTGTTGATTAAATGAAAGTTTGCTGTCTAGGGTTGTCCCTAGATATTTGAGAGTTTTGTTCCACCTTATCTCGGTGTTTTCTAGGTTTAAATTTGCAGGTAATCCACGTTTATTGCTAATGAGCATTGACTAGTGTTTTATCGTTATTAATTTTGATGTTCCAAGTTTCTGCCCAGTCGTCTATGGAATTTAGGTGTTGTTGTACATGTATTTTGAATCTTGCTGTGTTTTTGAGTGTCGAATATATGCAGATGTCATCTGCATATATTGAGAGTTGTACGTGTGGGTGTCTGGGTACATCCGCTGTGAATAGCGAGTATAGTGTTGGGGATAGCGGGGAGCCCTGGGGAACTCCCGCTTCCATGTGTCTTGTGGTTGAT
The DNA here is from genome assembly GCA_016904865.1 of Pissodes strobi. Classification (NCBI taxonomy): domain Eukaryota; kingdom Metazoa; phylum Arthropoda; class Insecta; order Coleoptera; family Curculionidae; genus Pissodes; species Pissodes strobi. Next base: position 881 of record MU189322.1, on the reverse strand, counting down.
AGTTCAGAGTTTATTTGGGTGATGAATGCTCTTTGTCTTAAGAAAGAAGCAATGAGTTGTGTTATGGGTAGTGGCAGGTTATGCTGTGTGTATAGTTTGTGAATGAGTCCCTCATGCCACACTTTGTCGAAGGTTTTTTCGATGTCGAGGGCTACAACTGCGGTTGATGCTTAGTCGCATCCTTAACCAGTTGGCAAACTGGAGCTCCGTGCTGTGGTTTTTTTCTAAACCCAAATTGTTCATTTGGGATTAGATTGTGTTCTGTTATGTGAGTGTTTAATCTGTTTAGTATGAGGCGTTCTGTTAGCTTGCTCAAGGTAGAGAGCAAGCTAATAGGTCCCCAGTGTTGTGGGAATGTTAGATTCTTGTTTGGTAGAGGATTATTTTTTGCTTTTTGCCAGGATGCTGGAAAGTGTTTCAGTTGTAGTGTTTTGTTTATTATGTATGTTAGTTTTCGTATTGCCACGTCTGGTAGGTTTTTGAGTGCTTTGTTTTGTATGATGTCTAGTCCTGTAGGCTTTTTTCGTCGGTGTTTGTTTGTTGTGTTTCGTCTTCTGGGTGTTCGTTAATTTCGGTCATGATTGCTCTGTATGATCTCTCTATGGCCGCTTCGTGTTCAATATCCTGCGCTCCATCTCCCAAGGTGAATTGAGACTCCAGCGAATCTGCGAAGGCCTCGGCCTTCGCTTCGCTAGAGTACGCCCAACCCCTCAAGCCGTGGATCGCCGGATATATCATCTTGCTTTTATGCTGCATAGTTTTAGCAATTCTCCATAGAGAGTTGTTTTGTATGTTGAGTGTTGTTAGGTATTCCATCCATTTATTGTTTTTGTGGTTTTTTATGTCTGTTTTTATTGTGTTTGTTAGTCTGTTTCCTTGGC
>MU189321.1:17421-52973 GCA_016904865.1 Pissodes strobi | reverse complement strand
ATGAGGTTGAAGTTTAAAACAGACCAGATACAAATTGTTCATTATTTCTCAGCCTCAGCCACCATCCCAGATTGGCTTTGTCTGCTGAAGGCTGATTAATTAAAGCTAAAATTTCACTAATTTAATTTCTGAGACGAATTGACATATTATTTATATTGGTAATCTTGTAATTTGTTAGTTTAAAATGTAGTTCAAACAAACAGCGTCTATCGAACGGCGTTACGACAATTGAACCGTCAGGCGTCATATCATAATTGTCAGATTCCATAAAATTACCCATGTGTTTACGGGCAGTCAATTTCTTCCAATAACTTTAACAGGGCAGTGGTCAGATGCTTGCGCTTGGATACAAAGGTCCGTGGTTCGATTCTAGTCGGTGGCAAGACATGTTTTCTTTATTTTTTAAGGTTATGTTTATTTCTTTTTTAAATTTGGGTTAGTTTTGTTTCGTTGCGCGTCGTAGCGAGCGGAGGACCATGCGTGAATTTAATAGTACTCATATATATATAAACTAATATATCGCTAATCCAAACCAAAAATTGAAGCCACAACTAAAAGACGGAGCTATTTAAAACTCGCATAAGTCGGTCTTTGTCATTCAGTAAGTTCATACTGCGCAATCGTTAGAAACGCTCTGTGATTAGTTGAAAATATATGTAACAGCCAATAAAGTTATCCCCCTGATTGGCGGTAGTTTATTGGATTTAAATTATTGCCGCTTGCAGAGGTTATTTTTTAAAGCGGATATGCTTATTTGCTGTTTATTTTCAAAGCACAAACACTCTAAAAATGTCTAAAAACAGTTTTAAATTGAAATTACAATTTAATGTGCACAAGATACGATACGAATCACACGACCCAATAAAACACAGATGGATCGATAAACGGAACACGGGTCGGGGCACGGCCACCTATACGACAACCAAATTGATGGTCGATTTATTTGTTTACATTAATATTTTTCAGTCAGTTTTTTCAATTATTTTATAACGTGTAGATATTATAATTATATTTCGAAACGGTTTCTTGTGGGAGATTCCATGTAAGCTACCTAGATGTCCTTCATATTTAAGTAAAGATGATGAAGAGAATGTCCACACTAAACGCAGAAAGATCAGATTGAATGTTGAGAAATGGAAAGGGGCTATTGCTGAAAGTTTGGATAGAGCAACTACTTACAACGAAATGAAGCAATATCTTTTACTGCGCTACATGAAGCTGATATCAAGATTAATGAACTCGAGGATGGATAGTTGAAAGGAAAAGGAAACTTGTCCTTTTTCTATTTAAATGAACCAGCTGAAGGGTACCCAAGTGTGCAAATGTCTGTGTTTCTGTCAGGTCAGAAGACTTGAAGTGTTTGTGGGAAATTTGTTCATTAAAAAAACATTGTGTTCGGACAAGTCTGATATAAAACTATCAGTACGTGCGGGTTGAGTATATTAAGTACTTTAGATAAAGTGCTTCATGAAGCCAAAATATTTTTGATTGGCAATAAAAATGAAGATGATATAACATCAACTATAGAACTGTAACTTTAGTAATTATTGTATTTTGTAATTGTATGTGTATTTGGGCAACCCTTGGTCTGTTGTGGCTCACATCTGTAGATTCCACTAGGCCAGAGACTTAATCCCTTTCATGTAATCGAATAGCTGTCTGGGGGTGGAGAGTTTGTCTAGTTTTTTCCATTGCCAGATAGCATAAAACATGCTCCATTGTTTCTTTGCCCTCCAATCACAAGCAGCATCCCGTTTCTTTGGAAAGCCGTATATCTTGTTCATGTGACGAACTAACTAGATAAGCACTTGTATTTTTACTAAAATGGCTTGCATGAAGATTAGAATTCAACAGTGTCTGTCTAGAACAGCTAGTAAAATTGAGCTGCTTCGAAACCTTCGGTTTGCTTTTATTGTTGCAATACTTATTGGTTCATACAACTGCTTTGCATTTTATTCACAGTACTTATACAACATAGAAAAATCACTGCTTTTTGTATTTTTATATGTGATATTTGTTTTACTTAACATGAATTAAGCTAATTAATCATTTTATTTTATCATGTATTCTGTTATTGCTACTTAAAAAGATTGTGCTTGAGTACGTACTGAATAGGTGAACTAACTAAATAAACCATACACTATATATACCTTTTATTTTTTGTGACTCGTTTTACTCTGAGAAATCTACTTGAATACTTATACGTAAAATACTGCCTTTTGCAACTGCTTTGATCTTGGGCTACATATTTCATTTAACTGTAATCACATTTGTTATTAACTAATCACATAGTCTATATTATTAATACATACATATTATCAAAAATGGAAATTATAAGCCAACAAGCATAATACAAAGCAATTATGTTATTCAGATATTCCGTTCATCTACTACTCGTAACTTTAGTTTATCCCTATCTTTGATATGATTTTTATTTCATGTCTATATTTCTCATATTTATTTTTATAATTAATAAACTTGTGTCCAGTTTTACCATATTGTCTTATTTTAAGATTAAAGGGAAGCACTAGGTAGTAGAAGGGCAAGATTTGCTGCTTCATGGCCTTGTATAGGTGGCCGTGGTCGGGGTCGGCCAGTTTAATGCGCGACAAACGGACCAATAAGAACGTTCCGTACAGAGCGTGCGCACAAACAACTTCCTGAATGACAAAGATAGACTTATGCAAAATTGATATTCCCCTCTTTTAGTGTTGACTTCATTTTCCACTCATTGTCCAAATGACGGTTTAGCAGTATATTTCTTTTTAAGTATATGATAGTACTCTTTTAAATTCTGGCCCTCCTCCCCTCCTCTGGATACTTACTTCCCTGCTTTAGTGAGGTTTATGTTTTTCGCACCTGTTCATTACTTCGCTGAATTTGACGGTTCAATTGTTGTAACGACGTTCGCTATGTGTGATTTTCCTAATTGCACCTTCTTGAAAACTGTAATATTATTTAAGTCATAATACTGTTCCTACATTTCAGCGGGGATCCCTGCTCGGTGTTTTCTAGTGCAACAAACCAAATTTAATTTCCGATTGGTTCTGGCAGCTGAAACCGTAAAATTTAATAGAAGAGGAGGAAGAATGTCTTACAGTGCAGATAATTAATTAAATGTTGGTATTAAATTGATTTTATGATCGCTTAGTTTATAAACTTTTTTTAAATTACATTTTCCTTAATGTCAGCGTGATTCTAGATGAGGGATGAATTAATCAGACTATTTCGGTTTTCGGTGAAATGGTCTTAAGGGGGATTCTTTGTGATGGTCTTCTTCTTCTTCAGCAAAAATTTATCCTGCCGTGTCCTTATCTATACTGGATGTTTAAATTGACGAATCAGCAGGTGGCATTTCGATTTGGATACTCTGATTCGTCAAATTAAATGACATTTGTCATGTGATTTCTCGGATTCGCCTTTTGCAAAATTGCGCAAAGGTCTTTTTACTTTTCGCCGGTTCATAACTTAACCGCCATTATCGTGTTATTTTGAGGTGCTCTCTGTTTTTAGTAATAATTGTTTTTTTTTTAATAATTAAAGATAGTTATATTTTTGTTTTACTGTTAATTCTAGAATTTCGCGGTGAGTTATTAATTGTGTATTATTGCTTGAGGCAGGTTACGGTTTGGTTTAAAATGCGACGTAGTTTTTTGTGTTGCATATTTGAAAGCATTGTACCTATTGTAATTTATAATCCTTTTTGCTTTGATTCATCTGAAAAAACGAATATTGTGTTCGTCTGTGTAGAGAGTGAGTAGAGAAGTTACTGAATTTTATTCTTGATCTTGATTCATCTTGCAGGTTAAACATCATGGCAGATGAGAACAGAATCCGTTCTTTTAAGAACAAAGGAAAAGATACAGAAGTAAGTGCACTTTGTTTCTGGTATACATTTGTGTCTAGTATAATTGTTTTTATTCAATATGAACCTGTATTTTTCTTAATTTGAAACTTCTAACTTCAAAATACACCTGCTATTTTTCTGTTTGAAACTACAACTTGTAAATTTTAGGCATCATCGGTATTAGTTCATATATATTCAGTAAATTTTCTTGTCAATAGTGGACATTATACTAACAGTATTTGTCAAAAAGTTTTATTTGATTAATATTAATGGCATGTTTTGATATAATTACTATTAAGGAAATGCGTCGCAGACGTATTGGTCAGGCAGTTGAGCTCCGCAAGGCAAGAAAGGATGATCAGCTGCTTAAAAGACGAAACATCACGGTGGCACATGAGGAACCTACTTCTCCCCTACAAGAAAATAACTCCACCAGTCCAGTGAATATGAGCGCTGAAGAGATTATGTATGGTATGTCACAAAATTAATCTCTGATTGCTTGTAGAACAACTTAAATAATTTCAGCTGTGTAGACACTTCTATTAGTGGTTCATCAATTCTAATTTCAGTTTGATTTATCCAAAAAAATATTTACATTCATTAGGTCTAGTATCTAATGAATGTGATCCTGTATAGTGGGTAACATTAACTTTTTTATTTTTCACACTCTCTATGGAAAAATTTTAATGATAAAAGTTGTAGAAATTTATGTAAACTATTTCCAACATATTTCTTCATAATATGCAGGGTGTTTCAGAAATGAGGAACATTGTTAAACTCAATATATTTTTTAATGGAACACCCAGTATAATAATGAATGTTTAGATTCTGCACTCAATTCTGGACATAATTTATATATAATACCATATGTCTAAATTGAACTGCTTTCAACTTATTATTAATGATTGCAAATTCAATGGTATAATAGGAAGTGCATATAAGTTGGGAAATATTTTATTCAATTTTGCTACCTAAGTATACTATTGAATTTGCAAAAGTTAATAAGATAATAAGTTGAAAATCAGTTTAGACATGTATGTATATTAATTATGTCCAGAATTCAAGGCAGAAGCTGAAAATTTCAGTAATATACAGGATGCTCCATTTAAAAATATAACTGTCACTGGTTTGTGCCTTTATATAGATAGATAGATACTTTATTGGTAATAGCATACAAAGTACTTTTACATGTCACAATATCAATAATAATAATAATAATAATAAAATTACATTACATCTGACAACAAATTCTCCTCGAAAATCTCGTTAACACTATATAAACATTATAAAATGACTACATAAACATTATAAAATGACACCACAAGACCACAAATTAAAATTACATATTAAAATCATAGTTATTAAAGCTTAAAAACTCATTAATACTATAAAAAATATTTTTTGTTAGGAAAGTTTTGACAACTCTTTTAAATTTCTCATTGCTGAGCATTCTCACACCTAGAGGCAACTTATTATATAGTCTAATGGCTACAAAACTTGGTCTGCCTTGGCACCTTTTCAGTCTGCAGTAAGCAGTCATCAAGTTATCCCTGGCACGAGTCAAGTGATCATGCACATGCCTGTGTGCCATGAATTGGCCCTCATTTTTTCTCACATAAACAACACTCTCCAACATGTATGCTGCTGGGAAGGTCAGGATGCCAAGATCAAGAAAGGCACACCTACAGTCCTCACGGTAACCAAGGCCACACACGATCCTTACAGCCCTCCTCTGCAGGCTAAACACTCTATCCCCCGACGCAGCTCCGCCCCATGCGATGATTCCATAGGACATCACCGAATGAAACAAGGCGTAGTAAGCAGACAGCAACGTCGCCCCAGAGACAGCCCACTAGACTTCTCAGCAGGAATACAGAACTACGCAGTCTTCCGCACACATGTTCTACATGTACATCCCACTTAAGCCTTGCATCGAAATGAAGACCCAAAATCTTTACGAAGTCTGGATTCTGCCATTCCCCGATGTCTCGTAGGGTAAAAAGCATTTTCTGGGTTTTATCTCCGTTTAGCAGAAGTCCATTCGCTGCAAACCAATTGTCTGCCCGTAAGTGCGCCTCCTGCGCCTCCCCTATGACATCCTCCATTTGCTCATCGTGCAGACTAAGTGTGGTGTCATCCGCAAAGAGAGTGTAATCCGCGGTTGGCTCCTTCATAGGCAGATCGTTTATATATATCAGGAAGAGAATAGGTCCCAGAACCGAACCCTGCGGAACCCCAATATTTACCACTCTCTCCCCGGAAAGCACCCCACCCACCCTCACAACCTGTCTACGGCCCCCCAAATATGTCTCAAGCAACCGTGCACTTCTCTCATTTAATCTGTAATGATCCAGTTTACGCAATAAGATACTATGTGATACGCAATCAAATGCTTCACTTAGGTCGTAGAATTGGGAGAGATGATAGTGTAGATTCTCAAAAGAATCCATAATTCCAGTAAGTAAGTCCAGTATACCCCCAACTGTACTTCTTCCCTCTCTAAAACCAAATTGGTTGCGACAAAACAGATCATTACTTTCAAAATATCTGGCGAGTTTTTTTGCCATTATTTTTTCAATTATTTTTGAGATTATTGGTCACAGGGATATTGGACGATAATTTGAAACATCTGTTCTTTCACCCTTCTTAAAAACAGGAACGACAATGCCAATCTTCAGAACGTCAGGAAAAATGCCCTCGCGAAAACATTCATTTATTAACCGAGTTAAAGGAGCAATAATCAAGTTTTTTATAGATTTGATTAGTTTGACTGAGAGGCCATATATATCTGCACTATTCTTGTTTTTTAGTGCATTAATTGTATCTCTCACCTCATTATAGGTGACCTCCCCAAAAGAAAATTCAGCATCAGGAACACATAAGCCTTCCAGATATACAAGAGGATTGACATTGGATTTCACTATATTTTCTTTTAAGTTACGAGCCACATTTACAAAAAAATCATTAAAATGATCTGGATCAATTGTTGGCATTGAATTTTCTCTATATTTTCCCCTGCTACTGTTTATTACATCCCACATACATTTAATAAGGTTTTTTGCAGTGCTGATCATATTATCATTAGCTAATCGCTTATGATCTTTAATTGCCTGTTGATAAATATTTTTGAAGTTGTTATATTCAGCACGATTACCTGGAGTATTATATTGTTCAGAGACCTCTCCCAGGAAATGGAGCCAATCCCTTATCTGTCGCAACGTATCATTGAACCAGCCCACACTATTTGCTTTATCAGTTCTAGCAATATATGCCTTCTCCGGGAATGACTGCAGATATGCCTCCCCTAGAAGCTCAACAAAAGTATGAAATTTTATATTAAGTGCTAAGTCATTCTTTTCGATAAAGTCCCACCGGTAAGAACCGACAACATTAAAGAAGTCAAATAAACCCCTCTGTGTTATGGGTCTAAATTTTCTGGCATTATATTCTACCTCTTTATTTTTTGATTCAACATCAAGGTACACAATCTGTCCAAGATGATCAGATAAATTTAGATCTACAGTCTCTGCCACTGCAGAATTCAAACCCAAGCTCACACATATATGAGGATATATATTTACATGAATCCCTACAATTTTTGTCCAACATTTTTTCCCAGTATGAAGAACAAAAATATTAAAGGATGGTAACATACACGATCACCCTGTACATAATATTTCTCTGGAATTAAATGTTATAATTTATCAGAAAAAAAAATGGATGTCTGTATATTTAAACACCAAAGAAAATCATGGCTGTAGCAGATTTATTTGCCTGGTGCGAGTTCACTTCACCGCTGTGGTCAGAACAAAGGAAAACCAAAGCGTTTGAATTATGAGCAATTTCCTTCATTTCTGCTGGCATAATCGACGATGCGTTTCAGTCTGTATGGTTCTTACACCTGATGCAGCCATGTGGCAGAAATGACGGTAATTGTTCGGGTCATGTCTTAAGACCAGGTGATGGTGATGATTAACCCACTAATAAAATGTTAGTCATATCAGGCTTGGAGACAGGAAAGCTGTTGCATATCTCATAAAACATCAGCTTTCTTGCCTTCAAGTCTTGTGTGCAATTAACATCTTAACATTTTGCAAAGTGGCATCCAAGACTGGTTTAACATGAACCTACTACATCTTAACACTGACAAAACGAAAAGGGTCATTTTTAGTCTAAGACAAACTGATCTACCAAGGGAGACCACAGTAAAATTTTTGGGTGTTCATCTCATCTTCAATGGCACTCGCACATTGATGCAGTGGCTGCAAAACTGAGGAGTACAGTATATGCCCTAAGTTGCCTTGCTGGTTGCTCCTGAGAACTGCATATTTTGGACTGTATCACCATATGCCATTTGGTTTGGGGCCATGCTTCCCAAGTAAAGATGTTGTTTGTACTTCAGAGAAGAGCAGTTAGAGTTCTTGGCAGATTGGGCTACAGGGATGACTGTAGACATGTATTTACAACTACTATGGGTATACTCACCTTACCATCGGTTTATATCCTGGAAAACCTACTGTAGGTGCAGAGGAATAAAAGCCAATATCAGGTGCATGCAGATGTTCATAATTATGAAACTAGAAGTCGGAGCAAATTGGTTCCAATTTTCCACAGGCTGACAAGATGTCAGGGGGGGCCCTGCGTATTTGGCTGTTAAACTATACAATAAACTAAAAGTTGAGTGCAATAATTCTGTTTCGGTATTGTGGATAAAACTCCGTTTTAGTGCATGTTACGGAAGGTTCCAAACCCCAACATGGTATGTAATAAACTACCAACCAATTATACTGAATTGCCTTTACTACATTTTAAACATTTTAAAATAAAACAAATTCTAATAAGAAATGCATTTTATTCGACTGAAGAATATTTTAATTACATCTTTTAGAACTCATATATTTTTAGGATTTATTTTAATCTTTATAATTTCCAATATGATTGTGTACAAAGTATTTTAATATCTGCCTAGTTTAGTGTCTAGTTTTAATGTTTATTTTATGACAGTTTTACTTTGACATTGATCTTTTCTGATCACGTGTGTAAATACTATTGTGTATATTAACACCCATAAATGAATTTGAATTATTACTGTGCCCTATCATGATCTGTTAGATCGAAACTTGTTATTGATGGTCCTGACCGAGATGAAGGAAATTGGCCATAGTTCACTTGCTTTGGCTTTTCATTCATTTGGAGACCATAGTGATGAAGTGAGCTTGAACCATGTAAAGCCTAATGTATGTTAATCTTTATAGCAGGAACTTATGTATTCAAGGATATAATTCTTTGTAATATTCGTAATTAAAGTACTGTGTGAAGTATTTGAAATATCCTTAATCATGGCATATTGAAAAATCTCGGAAACTAAACTGAAAAAAAGTAAAATTAATTGCACCCATCAAATAACAACAATATCAAAACTGAAAAGTCTAAACCAAGGAGGTGAGAAGGGCTGCCATATCTATATTTTTCTATAATCACAAGTTATAGAATTTTTCGGGAAAGCTACATACTATGTTCATTTGTTATGTGTGCTATATTGGCTTTTTTGTGGATCTTATATACGGCAGCTAGAATATAAAGTAACTTTTAGTACATAATTTCGTAGAACTGGTGGTTTTTTAGGTAGCTTTACATGTTTGTAAACCCATCCCGCAGGGTCTGTTTGTATAAGAGAATCAAACTAAATCTTTAGTTCAATAAAATCCCTTAAAGCATTTATTCGGGTTTCTTCCCACTTGTTGCCGTAAAAAAGCTGTAGCGTTGGCTTAGGATATTATTTATTGCCACTAATAATGGTCACAGTTAAAAAAAAACTGTAGGTAACAATCGTCTGGAGTGAAACCTTCCAGCCAACATTATAAACTTGAAAAATATTTTGAAGTTTAAAAAGACGTGACCACTTTCCTGCTGGTAAATGTGTAATTATTTTAATACGGATTTTTAATCTTCAATTTTATTATTTTTTATTTATCTATTAGTGTTAACAAGTACAGTACTCTTACACAAGTCAAAAAATATAAAAGGCAATACCCTGAAAAATACAATAAAACTTATGACTAACAAAAATTATTCACATCTAAAAATACTCAAAACTAACAATGCAACTAAGAACAACACAGAACACAAGACAAATAGTCAGGTTACAGGAGGTCAATAAAGTTGGACTGGAAGTAATCCTCAAATGAGTAAAAGGCGTTTTTAATTAAATACTCCTTAATCTTGGCCTTGAATACAGTAAGGTGCAGATCCTTAACGGAGATAGGCCAACACATTGAAAAACTGTATCCCATAATAAGATGTGCCATTACAGGATCTGTGAAGCCTCTGATACCGCGGCACCAAGGAGCCGTTGTTCCTAGTGCAGTGCGAGTGAACATCAGCATGAGTCATAAACTTCCCAAGGTTTTCCCTAACAAATAGTAGGCATAGAAGGATATAAGCACAAGGCAGGCTTGCAGGCTAAGAATTCTCAGTTCTCCGAATTGTAATCTACAGCATTCTCTATAGCCCAGATTAGCCAACACTCTTATCCATCTGCATTGTAATGCAAATATTTTTAAAATATGGGCAGAGTGACCCCAATTAAACAAACAGTATGTCATTATGGAGTGGAAGTATCCAAAATATGCACTTCTGATTGTACAAGCCGAAACTGAGGCGGACAAATTTCTTATTAGGAATATGCACCTTGATAATTTGGACGGGAGTTCCTCAACATGTGACTGCTAGGTCAATCCCGCATCCAGGGTGATACCAAGAAAAGCTATGGTTTCATCCAGAGTTTGTTGACAAGAACTACAATCTCTAAGGGAGAAAATTATATTCTGAGTTTTGGTCTCATTTAAGCTTAATCGATTTGATACCGCCCACTCCCTCAGTCCAGTTCATGACTGATCAGCCATAATACCAAGGCTTGACAGGCTACCATCAGCAGTCAAAGATGTTGTGTCATCAGCATAAAGATAGAATGCAGACCCAGGATGACAGCTGGGTAGATCATTGACATACACCAGAAAAAGAACGGGTCCCAGCACCGAGCCCTGTGTCAACAACAAACTCTCAAGATGAACATATTGACTCATGCTTGATAAGCAAGACTGGAGCAGTTTAATACTTATATAAGCGAGCTTCTGAAGAAGTATAATATGTTTTACACAATTGAAAGCTTTTGAGAAATCGTAGAATGTTGCCCGAGTGTGTAAACTGCACTCAAAACCCTCCAGAATTTCGTCACACAAGTCCATGAGCGCTGAATCGGTTGAATGATGTCTAAAGCCATGTTGCTTAACATAAAATAAGGAATTTTGTTCAAAGTAATCCTCAATTTGACTCTTCACTCTTCAGTAGGGTCTCAAGAATTTTACCAAAAATTGGGACTAGAGAAATTGGCCGATAATTCTCAGTGTTCAACTTTGAACCTTTTTTATGTATCCATATGACTTTTGCGACTTTGAGACAATCAGGAAATATGTCCCTTGTGATAGCAATGTTAATCAATCTCGTCAAGGGAACAATAATCAAGTTTTTTATAGTTTTAATGAGCCGCATATTGATGTCAAATGGGTCTCTGCTTGGACTATTGTTCATGGAATCAATGACTGGGCGAACCTAAGTATAGGTCACTTCACAAAAAGCAAAGCCAGGACCACAATTAGCAGTCAAATAGGTCAAAGGGTTTCTAGAAGGCGGAGGCAGCGATTGTTTTAAGGTGGTTGGAGCATTAACAAATGACTCATTAAAATGGCAAGCAATTATTTGGCTTGGTATCATCTTCCTAACGTTATTGTTGAAAGCTTTTATGACTTTCCGGATAGCTTGAGACGGATTACTAGCTTGATTTATAAATCTATAATTTGCCTCCACTTTAATCACTTGAATCTTCCTGCGGTAATCAGCGCAGTAGTTCCGCACAGCTTCAGCAGGGACCAGGCCGGGATACTTCAGGTTAATCTGCCTTAAAAGGCAAAATCTATCCCTCATTTCCCTCAGGGAATTCTCAAACCACTTAGACGCCCCTGAGCTCCTGGCTGTGTTAAGTGATTTGGATTTCAACTCAAAAGAACCAAGGTAGGCATCAATAAGGGTATCCACAAAGCATGTGAAGGAGGCATCAACATCATCAGAACCAAGCATATGATCCCAACTTATTTTCTCCACTGAGTTATTGAAATTAGTAAAGTCAAGTCTGTTATAGGACGATAGCTGACACGTGCAGCCTCACCCACTCTGAATGAACCCTGTCTGAATTGAAAGAGAATACCCAGATGGTCTGACAGAGAGACATCGCTAACAGTGGCCATATATGAGAATCCAGGAATATTTGTAAAAACATTATACAGGGAATTTTTACCCTTGGTGGGCTCTTTTATTGATGGATTAAATCCAAAACAACTTTATTATTCATGTATTTGTTGTTAATGTACTTATTATATTTTATGACTTGACTTATATCTCCTCTGTTAACTATAAGTGATTAGTTTGTTGTAAATCCCTAATTGCTAAAGTTTAGAGACTATTTGTTTCATTGGCGTTGGTAATAAAGGATTTTTGAGTTTGACATAAACATAATATGATCCAGTATAGTTCCTTACAGTACACCTATTTTTATCTTTCTAGGTTCACTCATTCTGTCTTTTATCTTAATGAGTTGTTCTTGGTTCATCAAATAACTTTCAAAGACTTTCAGCACTACATCTCAGGCTCGCGTCCGCATCAGATCTCAAGAAGTTTTTGTAGATACAATGTCAAGTGAAAGATGAATAAATGCGGCCAAGTTTTTTTGAATATCGTCTTTTTTATTATTATTATTTAATGCACATTTTTGTAATTTCCTTTCTTTTCTGAAAGTTTGTCTTTCAGATACATTGCAAGGATTCTAGCAAAATTATTACTAGGCTGACTTGACTTCTGAATAGGTATTCTTTCTTGATCCAGACTTAAAAATAAGAATGCTATTGTTTATTAATGATTGCGTAAAATGGGTAGGTTCTATACTGGTTTTAAAGATTATGTTAATTATATAAATAATAAACTAGTTGGTATTACAATTTCAAGGTGTGGCCAGTAACATACTTTAAAATCATTCGAAAAGAACAAAGCCTTTGAACCTCCAAGTACATTAATAATATTATTTAAGGCCACCAAAAAAAAAAAAAAAAAAAGAAGTGCGCCTAAGTGTGAAGTCCTCTATAAATCGGAGACTGCCGGATGATGACAATTCTGCTTATTGTGGCCGTGCTTACTTATTTACAATGTAATACGTTACACCTTGTCATTCAAATCGCATTTAATAAAAATGATTATTCCGTCATTCTAATTAATAAACCATTGAAATACCTTTAAATTTAAAGTGGTGTTACTCCTAGTTTTGTCTTATGATTGTTAGGAATGATGAACCAAGATGAAGCGGTACAATTCAAGGCAACCCAAGCCTGCAGGAAGATCCTCAGCAGAGAAAGAAATCCGCCAATCGATCACATGATTAGATTGGGCGTTGTGCCAAGATGCGTCGAGTTCTTGCGCAAGACTCACAAGTTAGTTTTCCATTTAGTAATACAAATCATTATTAAAGCTGTACAAAATACTTATGAATGATAACTTATTTGTTGTCTGATTATCAGCAAATTGCTATGAACCTTTCTGGGTTTTCATCTTGTAACGTTTTTAATTTGCTGTTTTTTTTTCAGTCCCACACTTCAATTTGAAGCCTGTTGGGCACTGACAAATATTGCTTCCGGAACCTCAGAGCAAACCGCTGCTGTAGTACAGGAAGGGGCTATTCCTAGGTTGCAGGCTCTTTTGACCTCTCCGCGCATAGATGTAGCGGAACAGGCAGTGTGGGCTTTGGGTAATTTGTATTATATTTTGTTGTGATTATTTTAAGATTAGAAGGTTAAGAATAATTTAATATGTTTTTGTAATCTAGGTAACATTGCTGGCGATGGCCCGCTCACCAGAGATATGGTGCTGGCTTCCGGCGTGCTGCCGGATATTTTGCGGCTCATCAAACCCGATACCAGCGTATCTTTGCTAAGAAACGCCGTATGGGCCGTATCAAATCTTTGCAGGAACAAGAACCCATTTCCCAACTTCGATGAAGTTAGACCTGCATTGCCCACTCTTGCCAGGCTGTTGTCTTACAGTGACAGGTGCGTTTAACTATTTGTCTTTATTTTGTTTCCGGTTTTAAGTTTCAGGCAAATATAATTTTTAGTACTGTAAAAAAAAATAATGTAGTACAAGCACCTAGATGTAAGCAGAGCTAAGGCATTGAGTACACAAATATACTTAAAATAAAATAATCAGTGCATGGAAAACTTTACCTAAGTAAGTAATTATTTAATATCATTAATACTAATAAAATATTCAGTTCTTTTTTTTTTTTTTAATGTACTTTCTTGCATATTACAAATTCCAGCACATAAAGTGTTTTTCAAAAGATTTAAGTATTAAAAATTTTCAAATATACTAGGTTGTATCAAGTATTTTTACTGACAAATTATGTATAGTACAGACTAAAGCATTATTTTAGCTTTGCATAAACTTGTATAAAATAATCACTAAACTCGGAAACGTTACACCTGGTGAAACCTGCTGCCCTGAAAAAAATGGAATACATAAAATCCAACAGTGCAATAGATTTTTCAAGCACAGCAATAGTAAAGATAGTAAAATTAGTACAAAACAAATATACATATTAAAACATAAAAACTGATTATTATTATTTTTTTTTGAGATGGAAAAGAATTGACGAAAAAACAAACAAATAAGTATAGGGTGTCCCACTGTCTTCACATTTTTTAAGATATATCCATAATTTTATTGTTGGTTCTATCGAAAGAGTCAATCCTTTGGGAGCAAACTGAAAATGATGATACTTAAATTAAAAGAGGTACAAAAATATGTTTTATATAAGTTTCTCTATGAACATTTTCGAGGAAGTGGATGGGTGGGTTCTTGTAGAAAAGTTCTTGGAACCAGCTTTATTTTTAATCTAAGACGACCGCATTATAAATTCTCTTCAAATATATAGGCGTTCCTCAAACTTTTTTACTTTAAACTGCTTTAGGCTATCAATGGTTGCTATAGAAAGAACCTGTTAAACCTAATCTATATTTATAAGGGCTGTATAATCAACATCTCACATGCATAAAAAGGCTATAAAGGTATTTATCATCTTCTACATATTTATTTGAATATAGGAGTATATTTAATAGGGGTTGTCATGTATTTAATAATAAAGTTATGTTACTTATTTTTTTTTTCAGAGATGTTTTAGCTGATACTTGCTGGGCACTATCATACTTGACCGATGGCAACAATGAGAAAATTCAAGCTGTGCTGGATACAGGATTAGTGGACAGGTATTTTAATAGTATTTTTGGAATATTTGATGTCATCTTTCTCATTAAGAACTCGCTTCAGTAGTACATATAAAATTAGCACAATTTAGGATATAGATATCAGCAGGGCAATAGCAAAGAGTATATAATGTAAAGAGAAGCCAGCCGGCGAATTTCCTTTGATCTTTCGTCAACCGTTTCAATGACCTCGTGCCTTTAACTCGGAGATATCGCGACGTTGCCGGATGTAACTTTTTATCAAGGCGAGCGATGTTGACGTCAAGGCAAACAAGATGGCGAATAATCGATTTCATCACAGTGGGTCGAATTAACGAAAATAAGGACAAAATTTACTAAATATCTAATACTTTCTGCTAGGATAAAATTTTATATTGAGTGATTTTCATTCAAATTCGCTGAATTTGTTTAACCTTTTGCATTTTCTTAAAATCTCAGTGCTCAACTTATTTTAATTAAAAAATGTGATAAAATTCAGTTTTTTAATGTTTCCGGCGAATTTTTATTAAAATTTATTCAGGACGTCTAAAAGCTTTAATTAATCAAATAAGAATTTCCTTCAGTTTAAATTAAACAGGTGTAATCAATATTTTTCGAATATTTTAAAGGAAAGTTTCATTCAAAACATAGAGGGGATAAACTCTTAGTATGTAGTTAAACCAACGAAAAGGTAAATTCTATTAGAATCTCACTTTAAAGCTTCATATTCACTTCCGCAAATTTCGCGTTTTTTTGACAGTTGTTGATTTTTCGCGCCAATGTAAGTTTTGGTCCATACTCATTGACGCGAAATTTCGTCGACGAATATTTGCTAAAAAGTTCAAATAGTTTTAACTTTTTTGCGAATTTATGCTTGTAGTGGAATAGGTTTTATAGGTTAGGTCCAAGTACCGGATGATGTAAGCAGGTTAGTAATATATTTTTAAGTCTAGAATGGGCTCAATTAATCTCATTTCTGCAACTAAATTGCGAAAATCGCATTTTAAAAATATGTTTCTAACCGAAAATTTTCTTTTCTGGTGTCATTTAGCTGGTGGGTATTTCGTAGTTTTAGGATAATTACCAAAAGGACGCAAACGGAACATAAAATAATATATCTCCATCGAAAAATAATCTAATTAATATTATTATCCAATGGTCAAAGTATCTATTCTACAATTTAACTAATGAACCCAATGCCTGAAAAGAACAAACAAATAAATATAGCAAAGCAGTCAAGAAATTGATGTTAATTCACAATTATGGTAGAATTCGTAAAAAAAATAAAATTTTTCGCAGGGAATAATTTGAAAGCTGAAAATGACAGTTTATGTCAAAAAAGGCGAAATTCGCGAATGTGAGTTTTTTTCGGTGGAAAATGCTGAATAGAAAAAAAACAAGTTAACGAGTTCGTGCAGACCAAAGGAGTGCCAATAGAGACATGGCAACAGCATTTTAAAGAGCTTTACGATGCTGAAGAAACGCTGAATATAAACGAATACGAAACAGATATAAGTGGTACAGTCACTGACGAAGAGATAGAAGCAAAACTCAAGAAACTAAAAAACAGAAAATCACTCGGGCCGGACGGCATCCCCAACGAGCTTTTAAAATATGAAGGCCCCGAACTTGCAAGGAAACTACCGAAACTGTTTGACAAAATGTTAAACGAAACGGAAACACCAGGTGAATGGCATAACAGCATCACCATACCCATATTTAAGAAAGGACTAAAAACCTGCCCACAAAACTATAGAGGAATAACCCTCTTAAATATAGCAATGAAATTATTCACGAGTATTCTCAAGGACAAACTGGAAACACAAATTAAGAATGCTGAAGAACAACAGGGCTTCACAAAGGGACGGTCAATAACAGACGCAGTATTCATAATAAAACAAATAAAAGGCTATAGAGTACAATATGCCAGCATATATTTGCTTCATTGACCTAACAATGGCGTTTGCCAGAGTTCGTTTGAGCGACATTCTATATATATTAATAGAAAATAGGGCACCGGCGAACATAACATAGATAATCCATAACCTAAATAACAGTAATGTAACAAAGGTTAAAGCAGGAAATCAATTCACTAAAAACATCCCAACACGGGGAGGAATTAGACAGGGTGACAGCCTAAGTCCCTTTTTGTTTAATCTTCTCATGGATAAAATTATAAATAAAGTAACAGATCTTAACCTCGGATACAGACTAGGCAACAAAAGAATTGGTATGGTGTGTTACGCCAATGATGCAGCAATTATTGCCGAATCAGAAAACGACCTACAGAGACAACTCTTCAAGTTCTTCCAAGTAAGCCGCCAACTCAATATGAACATTTCTATCAACAAAACCAAATGTATGACAATCGCGAAAGATCCGCGCAGATGTAAGCTAGTGGTGGAGGACAATCCCATAGAACAGGTGATGCAATTCAGATATCTGGGCATAGACATATCAAGCACCCACGTCCCAGTTAAATACCTGAGGAGCCAGATTAACAAAGCATCCGCACTATCAGGATGCCTACGAGATATAGTCTGGTCAAACCCGTACATGCGCAAAGATAGCAAAATTAGAATCTACAAGACTTGTATCAGACCGATCATGACGTACAGTATAGAAGTCCGCGAAGACACCAACAAGACGAAACAATGCTAAGGGTGGTCGAAATGAAAACACTGGGCACGATAGTGGGGAAAACAAGAAGAGACAGAGTAAGAAACACATATATCAGGGAACAATGCGAAATACAAGATATTGTGAGATGGGAAAGACAACGTAAGAGGCAGTGGTACAACCATGTAAGACGGATGGATGAGAACAGACTTCCGGAAATAGTCCTAGAAAACAACCCGCCCGGCTCAAGACCTCCCGGGAGGCTACCTAAAAGATGGAGAGATAGTTGGCAATCTACCTCTCAGGAAAAGATGCAGAGGCAGCTTCAGAATTAACAGATCGACAGATCTCCAAGAAGTAGAAGAAGAAGAAGAAGAGTATGAAGCTTAATTATTGGAGTAGAATTTTCTGAATATTTAGTAATAAAATATTTAATGTTTTATCAGAAATCCAAGGATTTTTTGAGAAAAGTCATGAAAAATGCATATATTGTAGGTAAGCAAAATTTTACCGAATGATTGTTAAAAGATTCTATTAAATGAATTGTGTTACATTTCATAATTAAAGTTTAGACACCTAATTTCAATTACACAATATGAATTAAAAAATTAAACCAAACGTCTCCCTAATAAATCTAAACTTGACCTTTACGAGATATATTTAACCCACTGTGTTAGCTGATCGTCCTTGCTTGACGATTTTGTCCGATAACATACGAGGCGCCCTTTAAGTCGGAGTTCTCATCTATCCCTCTCTAATTTGATTGCTCTGTCTTACTGTCCTCTCTTTACGTTATATACTCTTTGGCAATAGTGTGCAAAATTGCATGTTTTCTCTCTTACTACATGGCTAAACTAGACCCAAATCAACTGAATTTATTGAGCCCTCTTTAGTAACCTAATTTTCTTTCTGTGGATTCCTGGTCATAAACAAATTGAAGGAAATGAACAGGGACTCTTATCGTGTACAATTGGTAATTAGTCTAACTTAGTGTTACTCTTGGTCTTCAATATATTGTTCGACCTGAAATTAAATGTCTCAAAATCCTTCCAGTACCTTGAGCCAAGCTGAAAAGTAAAGCTATATGGAAGCGTTTAGCTCTGTATCCCCTTCTGTTCATGTTGCCATGTGATCTTGTAATGAAATATATCTGGATCTTCATCCCTGATCTAGCAAGGACTAAAATTGTTTGAGGATATTAAATATAGCATTTATAAAGCCCAAAATCAGATCAAATCTTTCTTAGATATTGGTATCCCAGTATATTGAGACTATAGTCAGAATGATAATAGTTATCAGTTAGAATTTGATGATTTTGTATGTTGGTACAGCAGAAATGGTTTGCAACAATGTAGAAATTCAGAACGTGCACATAGGTTCTGAATAGAAATGCATCAGTTTGTGCTCTTTTCTTTTAAACATTTTTTCCTGAATGAAAAGTTGTTATGGGAAGAAAATCCCAAGATGTATCTTTCGATAGCTGGGGTTATTAACTACTATAAATGTACATATTTCAACTCATAATGAACATTAAATTTTAAATTAAAATAAATCATATACATAAATCTCCATGTTTCCTTCTCTTGAAGTCTAGACAACAGCTCATTTACACCCCAATATACATAGGCATTAAATGTTTTAATACTTTTGGCACACTAATAGGTGGGAACAGTAAAAAGTATTTTATAAATGATTTGACAGGCTTCCTGCACTTTATTCTGTCGACGCGTTCCTTGGCTTTTAGATAAACCATATTTTGAGCTTTATATGTAAAAAACAAATTGTCAGCATTGTAGTTATAGCTTCACTGCTATATCATCATTACCTGCAGTTTAAGTAGGGTGATGTTTTGTATCACCTAATCATGTTCCATTTTAAATATTTCGGGACTGGTTGTTTTGTATTCTCGGTAAAGTGCTTCTATGGAACCGCCAATATCAGTGCCATATTATTAGAGTGGAAAAGGGTTTCGGAAAATGTGCAATCTATCTGCTCATTTAACTTTATTTCCCATAGTAAGATAATGTAGTCTGTGTATGAGTATCACAATGAAATGTTATTAATTTCCCTTACAGACTCGTTCAGTTGCTTAACAGTGAAGAAAATACGGTACTGACCCCCGCACTGAGAGCGGTCGGGAACATTGTAACCGGCAACGACATACAAACTGATACTGTTTTGAATGCTGGGGTGCTCAACGTTATGACCAAACTCTTGCAGCACCCTAAGTTGAACATCGTCAAAGAAGCGGCCTGGACTATTTCCAATATTACGGCAGGTAAGCAACAAACCCCGAGATCCAACTGCCTTTGCATAGACAGGTCTCAATGAGATTTATCAACTCCTCAGTTATAATTTGTTAAAATATCGTTGAATTCAATTTCCGGCAGTGTTTTTGGTTACCTATATTAATGTTTCCCACTCTAATGGAAGTAGATGTGTGTAAGCCGCATTTATTATCCCGATTTTTCTCTCAGGAAATCCTGAACAGATCCAGAGAGTGATAGATGCGGGCATCATTCCTGTTTTACTACACGTCTTATCCACTGGGGATTTCAAGAGCCAAAAAGAAGCGGCATGGGCAGTCACCAACTTTACTAGCGGCGGCAATATCGGGCAATTGGCGAAGTTGGTTGAGGTAAGTGCCATATTACAGTGAATGTGTTATTAAACTGCTTTTTCTTAAATATTACAGGTTTTTTTAATATGTTTTTGTATAAGATGGGCTACTACCTGAAAGGCTAAACAGCCTAATGTTTTTTCTATGTAAAGTTTCTATGTATTTTTTGTATTGGTGAGATTTTTCATAACCAATATGACTTATTTCGACGCGACCGTAATTATGCGGAGACAAACTGTGGAAGAGGCGGCGCGGCGCACAGTGGATCGAAGTATAGGGAAAATCGGGACATTGGTCATAACTTTTTGACTATTCGGACGACTCTGATGATTTTGGACTTTCTGGAAAACTGAGGCATTATCTTTTTAAAGGTAGTCATTAAATTTGAGATTCTTCGAATATTCAAGATGGCGAACATCATAAGTTGATTTCATGTTCTAATTACATACTTATAAATATTTTACAAATGCTCGGAAAAAAGCTTCATAAATATAATATATTTTTATTTGATGCGAAAAGAGTTACATATTGATGGAATTGTGGCTATCCTGAGTTGAGGGAAAATTTTTATAAAATAGATAGGTATTCATGTGGCTCATGAATGTGGTTACTTCAAAGAATAGAAATGGTAATACTAATTTAAAAGGGAATAATATTTGCTGTATCAATTCAAGAAAGGATAATAAAATACTTGTTTACCAATACCTATAAACGTATACTTATTCAGAACACATAAAATTCGACAAAGGCGAATAACTATAAGGTATCTACAACAACAATGATATTTTCTTTTTCGGTCAACTCAGAATTAGCCTTCCTTGTGCTAAAATTTGCAGATATTCTCAGATTGGATATATATGGATCAGAGGTTCGAAGAAGGTTGTATAGAATATCCTGGTTTGTGTAGAACCGGCGACTTTTTTGGATTTTGTTTCTCTATAATTACGGAAATGTTTATTTCGTGCCTCTGCAGCTTCTTCTGAGAGGTAGCCGATCTCCGTAAGCCTACCGCGATTACTGAGCCAGCTTAAATAAGATCATCAAAATGAGGCCATGAAAATGTGACGTTTTGTTTATAATTTAATGCCGACATAAACTTCAATTTTGATAATGTGAATGTGGGTTAGTAGCTTTTGCGCTGACAACCTCAATTTGTTGAAGACAAGATAAAAGCCGAATAAATCTTAAAATTGCAGATTTTGGCAGCCAATCCTGATAGGTTTATTTACAGCAAGAAATGGTCTATGTCTTAGAAGTAAAAGTTGCTTGGATACCTTTGGCCATTTTTTAAAAACTCAAAAAATATTTACTTTTTACTGGATTTTTAAGGGCAAGATTTTGTATGCTACCCTACAGTTAAGATATATATTTCAAATATACTGTTAATGTGAATTTGTTCTGTAATGATTTCTACTGCTACATACTGTACACGAAAGTTGATAAAATACAAGTAGGTTTAGATTTTCAAATTTCAGTTGAACCCGTTTTTTCATTAATTTTTGCTATACAAAAGTTGTACCAAAATCATCAAGTCTCCCTCACAAGAGTGTACTACCAGCGAATATTAACTACGACAAGAAGGCCCACTTAATGGCCAGAAAGCGCTACAAAGGAATCGTCGTTGATTTTCTTCGTTGCCTGGTAACGATTAGCGAACTCCACCGCACACAGGTTGAATTTAAATAAAAGCTGGCCATAAACGATATTTTCGTTTGCGGTATATTTAATCAAATTTATGACGAAATTATTTATGGCACTCTAATACTCTATTTGGCTTTGGAAAAACACAATTGATATCTTCTGAATTGTTTGCAGCGCCCTGTTAAACTTACGTTATGGTTTTTTTTATTATTATCACCAAATAAATATTTTGATAAAGTTTGTATTCAACTGGCTGTTTCAAAAATCTGTTAACGTTTTTAATTAGTTATTATTGATAACAATACTCAAGGTATGTAATAACTAATATTTAAAAGATTTTGATTTTGTGTTAATGATTTCACCATATTTCCGAATACTAATATTCTGATAAAAGACACCAAGAAGAAAATGTTGCTCGAATTTGCCCCATCTTTTAATATTTAATTAAATTTTGGCGTTTTGGGCGATTTTAAAATTGGTTTTGCACAATATTTTTACTGTATATTTCATTCCTATTTTGTAATACAATACAACTAAAAAATAGCGATATTATCTTATATCGAATATTGACTCGACTATAGAATTTAGGCGTGACAATTAATCTGACAAGGATGAGCTGGTCTATGGCCGCCGCGTCAAAGGTCGCCTGCCAACATGATTATTTTATTTGTATCATGGCCTGCCGATATTCTGCTAGTGTTCGCGCGGGTGTGATCCTTCTTATCATATAGTTTTGCCCAAATACATAATAAAAAGATAAAGACTGATGTATTATACTGCTAACGTGCTAACACTCCGTTGAGGATATGTGTTGCTGTTATACCTAATTGTGCAACAACTGAAGCCAGATTATCAGAAAATGGCGCGTCGAAATGAGGATCCCTTATTGGCTAAATTTGTAACGTACACAGTTTTCCCTGCTGCTGTCTTGTTTGAGCATTTACATTTCTCTGTTTTTTTTTGCTTCATATGTTGTACTGAAAGTATTATCAAATGTCATTTAAATTACCCTTAACGCAACGCATTATTAAATTGGAATTTTAAAAGCTATATCTGTTGTAAAGTCATCGGTACGGGTGGGCAAGAAATTGAATAATCGATTAAACGCTTAATATTTTAGCAAATAACTGAATAATCGAAATAATCAATTATCGATTTTTTCTGAAATGTTAATCGATATGTCGATTAATCGATAATTTCTTAAAAGTGAATCGAATAATCGATTATTGTCGCCCACCCCTAATCCCATAATATTGTAGTAAGTGAAACTGAAGCTGAAATTTCGGTAGAATCATTATTGCTGATGCAAGACTGATGTTATTATAAAAAGAGGTAATAAATACTTTGGCTGAATCAGCAGATAAAAATTTGTAATTTAGTTTTAATTTGTAAATATGGCTTTGATATTACCTTGGGATAGTCAGAATATAAGCAAGTGTTTTTGAACAACAGCTGCACTGATGCTTCTATATTTTTTACTAGTTTCGTCCCTATTAGATTAATTTTTAAAAGTAGTGATAACTCTGAAATACATGTATGGCAAAATTGCAGGCCCTCATCAACGCGTTTCTGTCGTCCGCTTAACATTCATTTTCCTCGTGAGACTCCTGAATTATCCGTTGCAAAAACAAAATTTGGATCATCAAATTAAAAATTTAAAACTCTTTTTTTACAACGAAGGAGCCTTTAATTTTCAAAATCATTTTTGAAAACGATTTAATAACATACAAATGATTTTTATACATGATTTTTATCGTTAGTGATAATTGATACTCCCTATACAGTGTGTCCAAAAAAGTATGCAACATATGGGAAACTTCTTTATTACTAAATTCTCAGAAAATTTTATTCTTCATAAAAGTTGGTGCTTGCCCTAAAACAGTAAACGAGTATTTCAAATTTGACGTACTGCTTTTAGTGCGGACGCAAATGTTATTTTTCCGAAATCGCGTCAAGAGTAAAGTACCTTAATTTATAAAGATACAGCAAAATCTTATAAGGAAAAGTTCTTCCAAAATAAAAAAGTAATCTAAATATGAAATTTGAGTTAAGTACATCAATTTTTAATTTCCCTTTTTTTCTCGAACACATTTAAACAATTTTGGTCCAAAATAATTGTCCACAATAATTATTACAAAATACAATTGGAATGACTGACTAAATAATAATTAATTTCATATGTCAGATCGAAGTAAAATTATTGCTATTTATTTGTTTTTATTTCAAATGCATGGCCTACTCTTCAAGACCAAATATTTTATATCGCTTTTTAGGATACTTGGGCATATTTTATTCATCGGGTGCAAAAGATAAATAAATTATTAGTTGTTTTACATGAAATGAAAAGAGTTGGGTCTATTCATGATTTTGAGTGGAAAATTTTTTAAATCAAAAGTGTTTAAATGTGTTTGCAACACACTGATACCCAAACTGGCTATTATCCCTGGAAAAACTGCAACATTATGCAACTATGTAACTAATTTCTATCTTAAATAAATTTTGAAGTTACTTGGCAAGTATACTAATAACAAAAGAACAAAATATTCTCCAGTGGCGTAACGTTTAAGAAAAAATCAAGAAAAAAAAAGAAAAATTAAAAGTTGATGTACTTAACTGAAATTTCATATTTAGATTACCTTTTTAATTTGGAAGAACTTTTCTTTATATGATTTTGCTGTATCTTTATAAATTAAGGTACTTTACTCTTGACGCTATTTCGGAAAAATGACATTTGCGCCCGGACTAAAAGCAGTACGGAAAATTTGACATACTCATTTACTGTTTTAGCGCAAGCACCAACTTTTATCAAGAATAAAATTTTCTGAGAAACCAATAATAAAAAAGTTTCCCATATGTTGCATACTTTTTTGGACACACTGTATATAAATATAGATGATGAGCAAAAAATTCAACAATTATTTGTCTAAAACACGATATATTAAACGTGTAATACTTAATAACTTTTATGTCTTATTTCTGGTAAACCTTATTATGGCCAGCTTTCCTAGAAATTCGACCAGTGTGCGCCAGGTCCAAAGGTCACATGCCAGTATCATGCTAATTTTCGCGCGGGGAAGGAGACATACCGTTGACGTGCCGCTGCATAGAGTGAATCTTCTTATCGTAGTTAATATTCGCTGGTACTACGAACGCTTTCCTCTGTTGTTTTTCTATAACGCCAATATGTTTATAAAAAAAAAATATGTTACAATAAAATCCAAAGTTGCATTTTAAGAAAATGCCCAATGTCTCAATCTTAACACGGTGTCGATCTACTGTGCGGCGGCGTTCTTGTTGCAGTCAGGTCCGGTTTGTTCTGTAGAAAGTGAAGATGAACATTTATTGTCGCAACTGTGTATCTGCCACCTAGATCAATACCTGAGGCATTTCAGCTGTTTGTTGATACTATGGAGTCAACTCGCGCAATGTTTGAAAAGGCAAGATTTTTTATCTGCGGAAATTTCAATCTTCCAAAGATCGAATGGAAGAATCAAGAAGGTGCGTTTGTTCCCGAAAATATCACTAGTCCTTCAACTGAAGTATTGCTCAATAATATTTATTTTTTGGAATTACAGCAGGTGAACCGAATCCCTAACAAAACTTTGATTTCATTTTTTGTTATGGTTTTGAAATTATAAAAATTGCACGCTGTGACGATCCCATTAGCAGACTCGATGGTTATAACCCAGCACTTGTGACTACCTTGACATTTGGAGGTACTTGTAGACTAAACATAAAGGAGCATATATCGATTTGAACGAGCAAATTATGAAGAGATCATGCATTTTCTCAGAGAAGTAGATTGGAACGAGGTGCTGCATTTGAATGATGTGGATGTGCTCGTCAACGAGTTCAAATCAAATCAAATAAGGCTTTATTATCATAAAGTTCAAGAAATTCATTGACAAAGCTGGAAAAAAAGGTCATCAGTTTGCTAAATACTTAAAATAGTCATACACTAAAGGTTATAATACAGTAATAAAACTTAACATGTCAATAAAACAAAAAATTGGTTAAAAATAAATTAAGAGTTAAAAATATAGTTAAAATCAATCACAAACAGACAGAATTAGAAGTCTTCCACACAGACCCAATTACAAACGTTAAAAGCAGGTAGGTACATAACAGAAAAAAAAATATATTTAAAAGAATAAAATAAGACAAATCAATTAAAATTATGCTCGTAGTACTCCTCAACAGAATAACATTCAAGTGACACCAGAAGGCCTCTGACCCTTTTCCTAAATTTCACATAACTGTTCAGGCTTCTCAATTCCAATGGCAAATGATTAAACATTTTCTTGGAATTATAAAATATAGAGTTTTTAGTCAGAGAAGAAGAAGGAATGGGTAAAGATACAGTGTGAGCTTCTAGTATTAACAGCATGTAACGGGTGAGAGGGATTGAAAATGTTGTTTTTGTATTTTCGAAACATTATACATGCAGATTCTAGTATAAAAAGAGAGGCCAAGGTCAAGATACCTTCTGAAATAAAATGAGGGGACAGGATTCATCACGATTCAGACCACAGAGGCATCTCAAGGCTCTTTTCTGAGTAACATAGGCCCGTTGAAACTGACCTAGTGAGCAGCAACCCCAGAATGCTATACCGTATCAACAATGGAAAAAATACACAGTCCTGGCAACAGACTTGTCCAAATGACATTTCACAGTCCAAACAGCATAGTAACCCGCTGACAATTTGCCACACAGTTCTAAGATGTGAGAGTCATATTTTAATTTAGCATCCAAATGCAATCCTAGAAACTTATTGGAACTGCTAGTCCTTATTAATTGACCATCCAGTGATATTTCTCCCAGATCCCCCTTAGAATTTATAATACTGGTCTTTTTGATATTGAAGCTCAATCTATTGGCACTGCACCAGTGCTTTATCGCCTCTAAGTCCTCCCTTACAAGGTTTTCAAGTTGTGCTGGATCCTGGTGATGCCAGAGGACTGTAGTATCATCAGCAAAGGAGGAATAGCGACCATAAGAGATCGTGCCAGTAGATCATTAACATATATAAGGAACAACAGAGGTCCCAAGACAGAATCCTGGAGCACTCCAGCAGACAAAGAACCCACCGCTGATTGCTCCCCATGAAAATGAACCACCTGGCGTAGCCCTGACAGAAAAGACTCAAACCAGTCGAGAACCGGGCCTCTAAACCCATATGTACAAAGTTTCGCCAGCAATATCGCATTATCAACACAGTCAAACGCTTTACTAATATCACAAAAAACGGCAGAAACCACTTCACCATTGTTCAAGCTGAAGTATAAATGCTCTAGGAGATGGAAAATTGCATCATCTGTATTTTTAGAATTCCGAAAACCAAATTGGGAATTAGAAAGAATTTGGTGCTGTTCAACATTCTCTCCTTGACCAATTTTTCTATGATTTTACTAAGGATGGGTAGTAAAGAGATGAGGCGATAATTAGATGGACATTGTTTTTCGTCTGTCTTAAAGATTGGTATAACAGTGGCCATTTTTAGGAAACACGGAAAGACGACGGACCGTATAGACAAGTTAATCGCTTCAACAAGTGCTTGAATAGCTACAACAGGTGGTGAACATAGAAAAAATCCGTATTGACATTTTATCATGTCCAGTGGTGTGCTTGTTCTTTATTCTTCCACAAACTGAAAGAAATTCCTCAGGTACAATTGATGTAAAAAAGAACGATTGTGGGATGTTAAATTGATGTAAATATTGTGAAGCTGAGGACTTGTCAGTAACAGTTTGTTGTGAGAGATTTTGCGCTATATAGCAATAATAACTATTAATCTCATCGGCAGATATGTTATCTACTACTACCTTATCCTTTAAACTACTGCCACGCAGATCGTTAACAATATTCCATATTTCCTTTTGTTTTGAAAGTTTGATGGTTTTACGGTATATATTTCTATATGTTTTATAATAAGTCATATAAAAATTATTCCTCAATATGTGAAGTGATCTCATGTTTCGGCCTGACACTTTTAGTCCCTTGCTAATCCAGGGTGCTTGAGGCTTGTGCTTTAGTGTGAATGGGAAATGATTTGTTAAAAATATTAGTTATTTGACCGTATATTGATTCCAAAGGCTTTTCAGTATGTAAGTTGTTATTCAAGGAATGATCAGAACATAACTGATGGTATAATTCTTCCTTCCAAATATATGACCAACTCTTTTAATAGATTTAACTTTAGGCTTTTCAGAGCAGAATTGAAAATAAACTGCGTGATGGTCAGATAGTCCAGCATGCTTAACACTGCAGTAAATTGTGTTTAAGTGAAAATTTTAACAGACATAGTCGATTGTGGTCTGTGTCTGTGCAGCGGGAAAAGTCTTGTACATCCATGACAAGACCAAAGGAAGATAACAAATGATTTAGAGATTGGGTATTTGGATGAGTCTGATCACAAAAGTCCAAATTAATTTCACCTGCTAGAATTAAGGAAGATTTAGATGGGAAACTATGGAACACCATCTCCAGTCCATAAAGAAAGTTTCCAATACTAGAACTAGGGGAACGATAAATACAAATCACATAAACATCAATAGTAGAATAGACAATACAAAATTCAAAATCTTTTCCACTCGTAAGAAGTCAAATTTAGTTAATTCCACAAAATTTAAATGTTGCATAAAATCATTTTTGATCAGAATCATACAGCCTCCATGCTTAAAAGTTTGCCGGCTGAAATTTGCGGCTATGCTATAATTATTTGTACAAATAGGTTCTCCCTGTTAATAAAATTATGTGAGGATAGTCAAGACTTTCTAAAAAAATATCCAATTCGTCAACCTTCGATCTTACAGACTGAATATTAAGAAGTAACAAGCTTACAATATTGTTTTCGGAATCTCTAAAAATGACCTGAGTTAATTAATTCATCATGTAGACTGATATTGGTTTTAGGTTCAAGAGCCCTTTTGGCGTCATGTATATCACTTTTATTACCCGCTATTATAGAGTTCTTTAAAAAATTGGCTGTTAAGTAAAGACCTGCATTATTTAAGTAGACTCTATAATATTTTACACAGCGCAATGGATAGATTTGTACTAAACGAAGTTGTAAATACCACATATATCCAAAATGGTACACTTCGGATTTGAAGGTGATTAACAGGAAGAATAGATTGTATTGTTATTGGTCTCCAGTCAGATTACGACAGTTACTCTCAGTTAAGACGAGAAACGAAGTATTTAATAGACATCTGTTATCTCATGTGTGTCTCCAATATCGAACATTGTATTCGTGTGCATATAAAGTATTTCTGGTCTTATGTGAATACAATGAAAAAAGATCAAGGAATACCAAAAATTCTTCAATATAACGGAGAATTTAAGGAAACTCCTTCTGAAATTGTAAACTCTTTTGCCGATCATTTCGAGAGTTGTTATGCGAATCGCGTGGGGTATGGTGCGCCTGATGTAACAGAAGAGTTTCTCAGTATTCTCGCATCGCACACATTTACTGTCGACGAAATTTTAGCTGGACTCAGTGGACTGGACACTGCCACTTATAATCATATGGTATTCATTCATCCCCAAATGGAAGGAGTCTCGTATCAAATGTGGAGGAGTGCTAAGAAATTGATTAAAGAAGCAGCGGACAGCATACCAAAAAGCTCAAATAAAGCAAAACAGGAAAATTGGATATCAGATGAAACACTGGCATTAATAAAAAAAAAGGACGGGCTAGTGAACAGCTAATGAGAAACATGAATAATAAAATAAAATCTTCCTGCAGAAGAGACAAAAACAATCACATAGGCAGAATATGTATAGAACTAGAGAGACATGCAACAGAAAACCCCTCCACTGAGCTCTATGGTAAAGTAAAGTACCTGTCACGCGAGTTCAATCCCAGGACACAAATCATCAGGGACAACGAGGGCAATGTAATCACGGATGCAAAAGGTATCGCTAGTGTGTGGCGGACGTATTGCACAGAGCTCTTCCAAGATGACCTGCAGTCCGACCCTGGAGACCTAAGCCAAGAACTCGAACCAACAATACTTAGGGAGGAAGTGGAACAAGCAGTGAAAAAACTACGAAATCAAAAAGCACAGGAGGTGATTGAATTACCGCTGAAGTACTGAAAAACATGGACGAATTGGGGATATCCATCATACACAGCATATGTCAGAAGATCTGGACGACTGCCTCTATATAAGAAAGGTTCCCCTCTCGACTGTGGGAACTATCGTACGATTGCCCTAATTCCGCATGCTAGCAAAATCATGCTCGGGATACTGAACGAGAGGCTGAAGAATTTCCTCCTCAGACAAATGGGATGTGGCGCATCAAATCCCATCGTCCTCCCCCAGGCTGGAGAACACCATAGTACAAAGTCTGGGGCCGATCAATGACAGTTTGTGACAAGAGGGGCTGCATTGTATTGGCTGGAAGGAACGTCAAACTGGTGAGAGGAGTTTGATTACGTGGAGTGACGCCCCCGCCATTCCGAGTTGCCATGGGATATGGCACATCAAATCCCATCGTCCTCCCCCAGGCTGGAGAACACCAAAGTATAAAGTCTGGAGCTGATCAATGACAGTTTGTGACAAGAGGGGCTGCATTGTATTGGCTGGCAGGAACGTCAAACTGGTGAGAGCAGTTTGATTACGGGGAGTGACGCCCCCACCATTCCGAGTTGCCACGGGATGTGGCTCATCAAATCCCATCGTCCTCCTCCAGGCTGGAGAACACCAAAGTACAAAGTCTGGAGCTGATCACTGGGGAGTGACCCAACAAACCCCATTTTTACCCCTGTCAGACTTGGGACCGCCAAAGGAATGAGTCTGAGCCCTAGGTGGTAGATGCCTAAGCCTACTCGCATCGTCCGGTGAAAGACCACCCCACCAGAATTGGGAAGCGCTAAGTGGTTTTCCCAAATCACGTTCCGCTTCCGCGCTGGTGGTACCGGGTTTCACAGTAGGAATATATGGACATGATGGTGCTTCCAGGATCAAAATATTCCGGAAGTAAACTCCCCGGCCATTCGGATCTCCGGGCGCTGGGTGGCCCTGGGAGCCCTTCATTCCGCATTTCACATACAGCAAAGATACCGAACCAATTTAGAATAGATTTCTGCAACATAAGAGGGCTAAATACAAACATAAATTCGGTACACCAACATCTACAAGCAAATAGACCACACATATTAGCCCTTACAGAAACACAAGTATGTTCTACAACAACAACAGTGAACTACCTCTATCCTGGTTACGACTTACATACCCGATTTAGATATAAGTTCGGAATATGCCTTTTTGTCCGAAGCGACCTTTCATGTCACCGCGAGGAAACACTCGAACCGAACAACCTTGACGTCATGTGGCTCAAGTTCACCGCCAAGGGATTAACCAAGTTTATATGTTGTCTCTCGCCCTCCGAGCGATAGAGCCTACCAAAGCTTTTTCACAACACTAGCTACCACTTTTGACTCAATACAGGTCGATCACCCCAGTTCAGAAATAATCGTTCTGGGAGACTTCAATGCCCACAACACCAACTGGCTCAAACATCACAACAAGACCGACAACGAAGGTAGAGAAGCTGAAGCATTTGTGCCATCAGCTGCGGGCTTACTCAACTTGTAGACGAACCAACTCGAATCTCAGAGAGGGGCGAATTCGCCGCCCTCCTGGATCTTTTTCTGACCACCAATCCTGACCAGTACAAGGTTACAGTTGGTCCGCCATTAGGTACTTCCGACCACAAACTTATTACAACGGTTTGTGAATTGCCACCCATAGAGAAGGATCCACCATTGCCTCACAAAATCTGGCATTACAATTCTGCAAACTGGGACGATCTAAGACGGTTCTACCTAGATTTTCCTTGGCTCGACGTCTGCTTGGCCACTGACGACCCGTCAGACTGCTGCGAAGAGATCATGCAAGTAATCTCCTCAGGAATGGAAGCATATATCCCAAATTCCATCAAGTTATCATCAAAAGGAAAGCCCTGGTTCGACAAAAGATGCGAAAGAGCTGTAGGAAGGAAACAGCAAGCCTATAAGTACTGGCAGCAAAATCAGACCGCTGAAAATCGCAATTATTTTATCGAAGCGAGAAACGAGTGCAAGCGTGTGATCGAAGAAACTAAGGACAAACACAATCAAAGGATCGGGAATAAACTTTTGCAATGCCCCAGTGGTTCCAGGAATTTCTGGTCGGTAGCAAAGGCAGTAAGTAACAACTTTACAAAAACGTCTCTCCCGCCTTTGACGGACGAACGTGGCATCACGGCGACTACAGCCAAGGAAAAAGCAAACATGCTCGCCAAAATGTTTTCATCGCACTCTACCTTAGACGTGCCCCAAGGCAAGACTCTTCCCACACCGAACATCAACACTACCATGGCAGAAGTCAAGTTTTCTCACCGTGATATTCGCAAAATCCTTGAAGAACTAGATACGCAAAAGGCATCAGGACCGGACGGAATACCTGCCATCGTACTAAAGAACTGCGCCAACGAACTAACACCCGTTTTTTCCAGGCTTTTTTCTCTTTCTTACAGAAAAGGGATTTACCCATCCTCTTGGAAAGTCGCTCGAGTGCAACCTGTTCCAAAAAAAGGCAAGAAAACCACGCCCTCAAACTATCGCCCAATTGCCTTGCTTCCAATAATCTCCAAAGTCATGGAACGTGTAGTCAATCAGCAACTACTCAAATACCTCGAGAACAACAGAATAATCAGCGATAATCAATACGGCTTTCGCAAAGAGAGATCGACAGGAGATATTTTGGCCTATGTCACTCATATATGGAGTAGGGCAATTGAAAACTACGGAGAGTCTCGAGCGATTGCGTTGGATATTTCAAAGGCATTCGACAGAGTTTGGCATGACGGACTGCTCAACAAACTGCCGTCCTTGGGACTGCCCGCCTCCCTCTGCAGCTGGCTGGCCAGTTTCCTTAAGAACCGATCCCTACACGTTGCAGCCGATGGACACATCTCGGACACATTCACCCTCAATGCGGGCGTGCCTCAGGGCGCAATATTTTCACCAACTCTGTTCCTCATCTATATTAATGACCTGCTGATCGAAACGAATAATCCTGTTTACAGTTTTGCAGATGACAGTACCCTTGTCTCCCACTTTAGATCAGAAAAACCCTTACCAGCGACTGAGACTCATCACCGCAGACAGGAGCAGATTACAGCAATTAATCAAGACCTGGAGAAAGTTCAAACTTGGGGCGACCGAAATTTGGTCCAGTTCAATGCAGCAAAGACCCAAGCAGCAACGTTTACTAAGAGGGTCAATACAGCGGGCCCTGACATCATTATGGCAGGATCGACCATTCCTTCATCCTCGTCAATCGGGTTGCTGGGTGTCTCGGTCAACAGCAATATGTCATGGCATGACCATGTTGCTAACATCGCAAAATCAGCCTCCCAGAAGCTTGGTGCGCTATTTCGCAACAAAAAACTCTATACACCGCAGCAGTTGCTCTTGCTGTACAAAGCGCAAATCAGACCGTGCTTAGAATATTGCTCACATATCTGGGGTGCCGCACCAAAGCATACCCTAAAGCTGCTGGATTCCATTCAGAAGAGGGCTGTGCGTCTCGTCGGGGATCCGGAGTCTGGATAGTCTGGAACATCGCAGACATGTGGCCGATATGTCTCTGTTTTACAGATACTTTCACGGCAGATGTTCCCAGGATTTGGCCCGCATCATCCCGTCCCTGGCAACTCCTGTCAGACAGTCCCGACAGACGGCAGGAGCGCACCAGTTCGTCGTACAACGAGAAACACCTAGAACATCGCTTTACCAGAACTCCTTTGTCTGGCGCACTGCATCACTGTGGAACTCACTTCCAGGACATCTGTTTCCCACTAATTACAACCTACAAATATTCAAGAACCGTGTCAATCAACATCTTCGCACACATACCGCTCGTCGAGCGCCATAGGATCTCCCTTTAGTGTGTGTGCCACTGCCATAAAAAAAAAAAAAAATACCAGACGAACAGACTGGATTTGTTCCAGGGAAAGGAACTCGCGAACAGATCTTGAACGTTCGACAGATCATCGAAAAAACCAGGGAGTTTAAGGTTAAAATGCTCATGTGTTTCGTAGACTACAGGAAGGCTTTTGACAAGGTGAAATGGTCGAAGGTCTGGAACATTCTTGGCGAGATGGGAACACCGAAGCATCTGATACACCTAATAGAAGTACTATATAGGTCAAACACGGCGACGCGACGGTACGAGTCAATGATACTCTCTCTGACACCTTCTCGACTGCTGGTGGGTTGAGACAAGGCTGCATTTTATCTCCCCTTCTCTTCAATATATCAATATTTGCATTAGACACGTCACTAAAAATATATATTAAAATCAGGTAGAGTAAAATTGTCAGATAAAATTACAAATACAAAAATCAAATCACATTACAAACACACAATTATATATCAGTTACATAAAGAACAAATGCATTACACAAGCATCACACTCAAGCTTTACTAAGAAACGATTCAAACTCTTACACATCATAGAAGACATTATCCACAAGCATCCCTTTAATTTTTCTTTTAAATAGATTAATGCTAGCCATTTTTAATTCCACAGGAACCAGGTTGTAGAGTTTTATTCCCTGATAGAATGGATTATTCAGATATTCACTGCTATGTGGAACATCTGGTATGAGTAAATCTTTACGGAGATTAATATTCCTGGTTAGTAGATGTAGATGGATAATGTTTTCTACACTTATGAATGTCCAATAGAATTTTATAAATATAACACCCCGGCAAGGTCATAATTTTGCTAACAATTTCTGCATGATGCCCGCGGGGCAAGCCTGTGGATTATTCGGATACATCTTTTTTTGAGCCCCTAAATATCCGAATACTTAAGCCTTGACCACCCCAGAACTGTACAGCATAGGTCATTTTTTAATGGAAGTAGCCATAATACACACACTTTAGAATTCTTATGGAAATTATCTCTCTCAAACATCTAATAGTGTATCATATAGAATTTAATTTTAGGTTAAGGTTTCTTAAATGAGTGCTGAAAGTCAATTTAGAGTCTACAACACTATTTTAGTTTCACAAATTGTATCTAAAGGATATTGAAAAGGCATAATACTCACAGAAACATATTTACTTTCAAACAGGACAATGTTGGATTTACCCACGTTCAATATTAACCTACTTGCCTCAAACCACTTCTTAATTTCGTTCACAGCAGTCTCTATCTGAATACTAAGTCCTTGCGCAGTGCTATCGCTAAGTATACACCTACGTGGGGTGTGACGCATACATGATCATTTTTCCTGAAACATATTTTGGCAAGTCATTCATAAATATTAGAAAAAGCAGAGGCCCAAGAACTGACTTCTGAGATACCAAAGACACAACAGTACGAAGTGAAGAATCCGACGATTCCTTCCCATCAGGAATCCTGACATACTGTTGCCACAGCTTAGAATAACAATCAGCTGGAAGTCTCTCGGCCGGCACCA